>BLKR01009462.1:0-116454 GCA_011170035.1 Teleogryllus occipitalis | reverse complement strand
GAGTCGAACCCGAGACCACAGCACGGGAAGCTAGTACGCTGCCCATGAGTCATCCTAGAGGCTTTATCAGTCATTATATATATGTATATGCACATACATATACATATACACTTGCGTTTTCCACCTCCACAGAGTTATTCCATTCTTTTATTCACTCTTCGTCTGAGCGAACGAGGTATTATTTCTCGGTGATCGTGATTGATATTTAATGCATCGCGGTAACCCTCCATCCATTATTTCATTATGGCTTTCTCCTGCCCAAATTGCGCAGGTCGGCCTATGCGCCGAACAGACTACGTGGACGCCCGGTGCCGCGAACTGGGACGCCGTCCGCCGCCCCCACTGGCCGAAGTTACTCGCTGCGACCCCTCCTACAATTCCCCAAAGTTTGTTCCCCGTTAGTCAGGGTGACAAAATTATTAATGCTGTCGTTATACTCCGGACGAGTAAGATATTCATATGTCCAGACCTAGTTTGTATCCCTCGTTGCATCTTTTTTCAGCATGGCCCTCACACTTTTCCTTGCACTTGTTTCCTCTACCTTCATTTCAAGAAAGTTTTAATGAACACGTATTTTATTATGGCGTTGCAAAGAGTACTTAAAAAAATCATATTTTGTAATTTCAAATATTAGCTATTAACTGCAAAGTAATTGAATATAAGTTATTACTATAATTATTTTTATGCATTGATTGTAAGATATTCAATCTAAGACGATATCTGTGTTATAAGTTTTTTTTAAACATTGGGTGTTCACAATTCGTTCCGTAAAGTTAGTCTTTATTTCGATTAATAACTTGAATTGAATTAAAAATAACCAAAATCAAAATACAATTAAAAATAAAAGAAGCTTCTGCGACAACTTAGGAATTATTATTGTCAGTGTTAAAATACGTTAAGTAACAAAATCGTACGAATCGTATTTTACACTTATGCTTTCTTTTAAATTTCACAACATTATGTTGAATTGCAACTTCACTTGTGTTACAATATACATCAATGTGTGTATATAAATTATAAATATCCGGTACAATTTTCTGGGGAAATTCCTTGAATGAAAATCAGAGAAGCACACTTTTTTGTACTGTTAATATGTATGGTTAATTACAAAACGAGTTGCAGGTCGCTCGATAGCGTTTTCTATTGTAAAATGTAGTTTTTATTCTTCAGAATCTGAAATCACGAAACACGGCTTTTGTTTGAAACTTCCCTAACGGCTTCACTTAGACAATCCTGCTGATGTTATAAGTTAAGGAACCAACTTGTTGAAAAGAATATCGTGTTGAGTTTCCTCTTGTATTGAATCAGTTCCCTTTGAAGGGAATTGGATAGACTGCGATACGAAACGAAATTTTCCGAGATCGTGTTTCTGCGAGATAGAAAGCTATGGTGCCCGTTTCCCGCGCTATCTCGCGAGGCCTGAGCAGTCGAAGCCTCTGTATTCTTATACCCTATCCTAAACTTTCCGTTCAACTTCATTGAAAGACCGACTGGGGAACCAAACTGGCAGCGGCATTGGTCGCTTTGTAGCAGAGCTAAAGAACAAGAATGTGATTTTTATTCTGAATCGGCTCAAAGAGTCGTTTCTGAAGTTTTTCTTATTGCTTGCAATGCTGGGTTGCGTTCGATAACGGTTTATTTGATTTCAAAATGTCGAATTATTTCCAATATTCTGTCCGGGAGAGATGGCTTAGGGCATCAACTGATGTCACTGCAGCCCCTCTCACCGGGAGATCCTAGGTTCGAGTCCCGAAGGTGGCAGGATTTCCGACACTAGCTTCTCAGCTAGATCGAATTCAGTCGCTGTCTGGAGGAGAATTCTAGCGGTCGGCTGCTTTGATCGGTAGTTTCCCGTGGTTTCTCCGATCAACACTAGGCGGATGCCGGAGCAGTGCCCTAACAAATGGGCCACAGACCGGCTGCGGTCTTTCTTACCTCTTCCTTGCCCTATCTTCCCCCTTATGCACACACAGTACCATGCACTACACTACGTCACATGTCGGGAGACTGGCCTGGAGCTTAGACATTGTTCTGGCTGGGGCGGTGCTCCGCCGGTGGGAGATACCTGGTTGGAGAAAACCTGCTAGCCGACGGTAGGTCGGCGCCGGATCCCGCCATCCAGTGGAGGAAGACCACCGCCACATCCCGAGAAAAAATGCACTACACTTACGGGACCAATTAACATAGTAATTAACGCGCCCGGAATCACTAGCAATCAATCAATCAATTGAATATTCTGTAGTTTTAGAATGTAAATGATATAGGCGTTCTGTGGTGTGACATGAGGTTATGTGGATTCATTAGGGACCAAGAAAAGTTATTAAAAAGATAACTGATAGGGAAATATGTTTGAGTATTTTATTTCTTTAACAATTATAAAACGTCATTTCTTTGGGTTGACTGTAAGTTGTAAGCACCCGACAAGTCTTTCGACGTCCGCGGTAATGCATGTGTGGTCGTCCGCGGTAATGTAAGTGTGTACAGGTTGACTGATTATTTCGTGATTCCAGACACATAAAGGGTTGTGATCATTAATCCCGAAAGTGCGGTTAATGTTTTTTGCCGGGCGGTAGCTATGTTCTTCCTCTACTGGTTGGTGAGATCCGAGGCTGACCTACACATCGACGTGAGTAGTTTTCCCCAACCAGGTATCTCACAACAACGTTGCACTGCTCCAGCCAGGACAAATATTAAGCACCCGACAAGTATTTCGACGTGCGCGGTAGTGCATGTGTGGTAGTGTAAGTGTGTACAAGTAAGGGGTGAGAGTGGTACAAAGAAGAGAAAGATTGCGCACAGTGCGTGGAGCGTTTTTTAGGGTAGGAACTTCTCCGTCATTCGCCTGGTGTTAATGGGAAAAACCACGGAAAAATATGAATCAGATCAGCTGACCATCAGAATTATCATCCATACAGCGGCTGAAATCGACACAGTTCTCTTGTCCCTGTCGGGTCTCAAACCTGATGATGTTACTTACATCAGGTGAATATCCGGAATCTTGCGGTGATCGAATCCGCAACTTCCCAATCACTGGTACGCTGAACCCATAGGCGTTGCTGTAACGTTCGTCCTTACTGATGTTAGCGAGAAATTCGTAAAGCAAACTGAAAGTAACGTAATTGATTTCTAATTCTTCGATTCTACGAGAACTAGCTTTTCAGGGGAAATACCTAATTCGTTTAATCTAGAAATGTTAAGATAAATTATTTAAAGTCTAACTACAGATACTTTTTAAAATTATTTATTTTAGTTCACTTTATAAACATCTAAGGTCATTAGCGACCACTATTTATTTACATTAGTGATACATTTTATAAATTATAACAAACAGTATAAATACAATAAAGTTTTACAAAAATTCACATCATTTTATCAAGACCAACAATATTGTTTTACTTTCAATCGGCAATGAACATAATGTTAACACGGATTTTATATTAAACCTTCTTTTTGACCATTTCCTTTTGGTAGTGTTGACTGTTTTCGTAGTTTTATCTTATTCCAGCACACGAAAACCGATGAAGCATCCATTCAGTGGCTTACAATTTGTTCTTAATTTATTCTTAACGTTTGCTTCATTTGCTAGGAATTTGGAATTCAGATTTTGATCTCAACGGAATGGACAAACTTTACATTTTATAATATCATAAAGAAAATGGTTCATCCTAGTGTGCTGGGGTTCGTTTCCAGCACCATTTGAGTTTGAAAAACCGATGTGATACATTTTTATTGTTATTTCTGTCAGATGCAAATTATACTGCTACTGTTAAGCGGTTGAAAGGATATACAGTTTACTGTCATCCTATTGCTTCTTCTTCAATCTGGGGGTTTCATATCGTGTTAAATTCAAGGCATTAGTTGCAATGCACAGTTGCCACATTGGTGTGCCAGTAACTGTTACGGACAACCTACGCAGAGACATGCATAAATTTGCATTCTCATTACGGGATGAAATATTGCACGGGAGAAAGCGGCGGATGGATATTCAATGTCATTGCGAGTATCCTGTTCGTTCTGCAAAGCACAGCTGTGGAGTAATCCGAGATAATGGAAAATTTATTTTATTTTTGTATGATGACTTAGGTACGAATGCCCAGTTATATAAATGTCAAAATGTTAGGGCGGAGCTACCAAAGTTCACAGGAAATGTCAGTTACGTTTAATTTCTCAAGGGTAGGTAAGAATCCAGATGTTGCATTTATTATGATTCAATTATGTAAATTAATACCAAGTTGGATTTTAATGGAAATATATTTGTCTCGTATGGAAAATCAGACTTTCTAAACACAAATAACCAACCATCTGGGTGCTCTTCTAACATCAAGAATGTAACATATCCCTGCGCATTTTTCTATTTACTACGTCGCAGATACTTGCAATTTAGTAGTTAGTTTCACGTAAATTATAAACTGCTATTATTCACAATAAAATGACGTAAGAATTATTTTAATTAGAAGCTTGTGTTGTCAAGTATTTTATCATACATGTGTGTAAAGAAATTAAACAACAATCTATAATAATTTTGAAATGTTCTCGAGTTTCATTACAAAGTGAGCTTCACATAAAATCTAATAAGAATATACGCACAAACACTTGATTATAAATTAACGTTACATTACTGGTTTACCCAGATCTTTGCATTGTCTTGATGGTTCCCTTGTTATTATTGCCTCGATAAAAATATAATTTTGACATAAAAGATATTAGTAAAAGACTCTAGCAAAAGGCTCTAGTATTCTCTTACTCCCAATCAAACCTAAGAGAAAGTGAAGACAATGCATTAAGAACTAATCACTTTCGTTATCTGCTAATAATTCGTCACCCCGCAAAAAAGTGGATGGTATATAATGAAACTTGATTATGTGGCTTAGCATTTTTACAAGTTAATTTTTTCACCTTTCAGTTCAGTATTCTTTTTGCGAGTATGCTGCGGAAAATTATTTTCAAAGTCGGTGAGAAAAATACTTATATTTATGAAAATTTCTAGGTAGATTTTACAAAGCAGAGAGGATGTCTAGTGTGTAGTAGAATATTTGGTTGTCATTCTCATATATTTAATTCTCCCTATTATCAGATTTTCGCACGTGCAATACGCTTCGTGAACTGTAGATTTTTATAACTGACGGAACTTAAATAATCTGCCTTGTAAATAACGTGGATGAAGAGTAGTGAGCAAAACCGTTTGTAACAGCGGTCGGAAAGGGAGCAGTTTAACCCTGTGCTTGCAGGTATGCGGGCGAGAGCGCTGTGAGCGGCCGTAAAAGGATTGTGCCGCATCCCTTCCTCCCCCTACCCTCTGCTACCGTCCTTTTACCCTGCATTCCCTACTACAATAGGCAGTGTTAAATACCTCTGCACTGAAACTGAAGAGGAAAGGAGCATGCGGACAATGACCTCCGGCTGATGGAACTCGCGATCTACAGGCAGGCTTTGACCTTGGGTATTCTTGGTTCCTATGTCCTCTTCCTCCTATTTTTTAGGAGGAAGAGGACATAGGAGAAAAGGGTGAGTGCGTTTTTGCGTAATTTTTGAGATAATGAGATACGAGGATGAGGAAGAGGAGGATGAGGAGTACATAGGGTGTGAAAGAAGAGAATGCGTACTGTTTTACTTAAGTGAGATGCGAAATGTCACACTTTTCTCTTATGGGATATCTATGTAAGAATTAGTATGTTCAAATGCAAAACGTGTTTTATCGAACTCGAAAAAAAGGGGAAATCGCTATGCCAAACGGGTTCGCCACACAATAACAGATGAGAGATCACGAAAATCGGTTGGCTGTTTCTTATAATAAAGTATCTTGTCCTGGGTAGTTGAAAAACAAACTTGATCGATGTTTTCGAAACAGTTAACCTACAATGAAAATGAGTTTATTCGAACTTAATTGCGATAAAGGTTAAACGAAGATATTGGCCCCTTCAGAGATTTTCATTACCAAGTGCCAAAAGGACATTTATACGTCTAGAAAAAAAGGCTTTATTTTATCTCGTAACAATATTGTCCTTTGTATAGTTTACTTATTATATAATGATTACATTTATTTCACGAAAAGATGCATAGAAATATCGATAACCTACTGGATAACAAATTATTTGCCTACGAAAATTCAGGATTTTTAGAGTAGGGCTCCCAATCGTTTTCTTGCATCAACCTCTTTTAAGAGAATGGTTTTCTTTATCGAACTCTTTCAATTTTTTCTATAACATACAGCATACAAAATAATTGCACATTACTGAGTTGAAGATAGAATTAATACAAATAATACGAACACTGTTTGGAAAAATGCTTAGATTTAATTTTTTATTTCTTTTGTACTATTACTATTTGTAAGCTTACAAAAAGTATCAGCAAGTTTTTAAATACAAATAACAGATTATAACTGTGCTAAAGTTTTGTTTTATTGATGTGAAATGCCAAAAGCAAATTTGTAATTTATTATTAGGTATTTTGTAGCTTTATGTAAGTACATATAATAATGACATTCATAAATATTTTTGTAATGAGTAAGATCTTGAGGTTCGTTATAGCGATGAGTCGTCCATGAATATTCGGATATCGATTCCCAATTCACGCCTTGATCATCATTAATCCCCCATTTAAAATGTTATCAACACTACGGGAATCAATATTGACCTCGTGGGAACCCCTGTTTAAGAGAAACAGTACAGAAATGTTTATGGGCGCTGGTGGGACGTACAAAAGATTCAAAATTGGCGAAAATCCATCACGTTCAGAAACAGTAAAGTACATAAGCTACGGATTTATATACAAAACGGATTTATAGACGCGGATTTACTTTACTTACATGTAAATAGATGAGCTTTCGTTTTACACTCCGTTGTCTTCATCAACTTGTTTCCTTTGAGAGCTTCTAGACACGCTGTTCCAAGAATTAAAACTATGGTGGAATCCTACTCGTAGGAACCAATTGTTTTCTTCTTTAAAAGAGCAGTAATGTAGAGAAATAATTTAGTAATTGTAGAACTACGCGTATTAAATACTGAGAGAAAAATATCCATCATATTTCCATCTTTTTCCGCTTTATTAGTCTTTAGCTCTTCCATCATATATATAAAAAAATATAGTATCCAATTCTCTTACATAAACTAACACAAAGAATTACACAAAACTTTATATGATACAAAAATTCCAAATAAATATACAAATAAAAAATTAAAAATACAAAGGTATACACAACAACACAAAAAGTAAAAGAAATAAAAAGTACACAAAATGTTACATTCGTTTCACTTTATTTTTCCTTTAAAGCTACAAACCACACACATTCTTTCATTTGTCTTTATTCCTCACTTTCCTGGGTCAAGAGTTCCCGAGGTCTGTATTGGTTACGGTGTTTCTTTTCTTTAAACAAGATAACTTGAATTGTTTCATACAATGAGAGGTTAACGCTGTAAATTAAAACTACTCCCGGCAATTCAATAACGAAGTCACCAAAAGTAAACGCGCTAGCCGAAGAGCCGCCAGTGACTCCGAAATTGAAGTTATCGCAATTCAAGCACGTGTTGTTGTTGTTGTTGTTGTTGTTGCTGTTATTGCTGTTGGAGGACGTAAGAGTCGTTTAGTGACCAGAAGTTAAACATTGCGAGGTATTTACTGTCTTCTGTGATAGACAAGAACCATCGGTATTCAACTTCAAATGCCACCGAGGACTTTTTGAAGCAGTGCGTGGAAAAGGACGATGTCATCACCAGTTATTTCCCACTCTCCCGAGTGACGGGTGTCGGGGGTCGGTCGTGAGGGAGTAAAAGAGTTTCTGGCACGCGTGGGAAGGAAGCGACGGGCAGATGGACAAGCTCAGTGACAAGGCGTGTTCTTAAATGAGGTCTTCTGTTCATTTGAGTATCAAAAGAAAAGGTGAGTGTATGGCTATTTCTTGTCTAAGGGCAAAATTCAAATTAGACCTTATACTACAAACATGATTATAGAATTTCCGAGTATTGTCAATGGTAAATAGAAATAGATATGTTATTATATTATTGTCATATCAATCATTGTCAAGCATGATTATGGCTATTAATTTTTCTTTAAAAGAAAAGGGAAACCACTTCGTCACTGTTTGCGGAATTAAGTCGCATTTTTAATTTCATTTCTATGAAACTGAAACGATTATGACTGACGTTTGAAGGAGAGAGGTTATGTTTGTTTAATTTTCACAGTTCACATTTTTTCCACTTACGGCAGAGGTGACACATTTTAAAGTAATATTAAACCTTTGAATTAGAAAATCTTATTTGTTACATCATTACAATATATTGAGAAAAAATGTTATTTAGGTATCAATATTTTTAATACTTTCATCAAAGGTAATCTGAAAAAATGTCCAAGATATTACAAAACTACAAATAAAGGTATGGAAGTGAGCATATAAAATTGAATTAAATATATGAAATTGGGAAGTGCCAATTGTATATATGCACAATTAATTACAAAATATTGTCTCCTGTACTAGTTCAGTAGCATACATACGTTTAGCGGCTCTCACACGCCACCGCTCTTTATAAATGAGGTCTCCAAAGAAAGAGAATTTTACGAAAACGTGTTGAACTACACTTTACTTCAAAAATATGAAGTATTTGTTTAAAAAAAAGCGGCTAAATATTCACATCAAACGCAACCCGCAACACTCGGCTGCATTTTTAATCCATATCGTTAAATAACTCCTAAACGAAGCGTTTTGGAGCCTTAATAACTAAAAGTTTGAGGCCAAACGTCTCAAAATTTCACAGTTCTTCAAAGTCATGTTCCTCACATCGTAATCTACAGGATGAGATCTTCTTGGACATTCTATTACATTTTTTCTGGTGCGACGCCTCTTCATTTTACCCCAGTTCGGGGCCTGTGTAATCTGGAAATCTTTGTGAAATTAAACTAATTACTTTATATTCTATGTCATTGAATTACACGGGTGTACCTCTCTGCTCTACAATAGCGTTAAATACTATTTTATTGATAAGTGTGTAATGTATTGTTATCAGTTACAACGAGACACATAGAACAAGTGACCGAAGATAAGAGTGTCTTGATGAAAAAAAAATGAATTACAGGCTTAAGATGGAAATGTAAAGATAAGGAAGAGGGTGGGTTTGAACATGCAAGAGTTCTCGCACGGGTACGCTAGAAATATTTAGTACTACGACAGATGCCTAAGCAAATTGGAGTCGTACAGTTTGCTTATGCAAACTGGATCTTGTAGCGCCTGAGCGGAAAACGCAAATCTGCAGTTCCTCAGAAGTGCGAATCGTTTGAGGTCCGGCACACATGTAACGTTATACCTATTAGGTAAGTCTGCACAGGTAAATCGGAAAGGTATACCTGTGCAGACTAGAGCACACACACGCTACGGTAAACCGGATTATTTAACTCAGTCGAGTGATGGCGAGCAAACAAGGCGGCGTCGCGATCGCTCTTAAGCAATCGCGCTAAGCCTTGTGTCAAGATTGGCTTACAAAGATAAATGAATACACTCACATAAGAGTACTAAAAGTGTTAAATTCAGATCCTACGGATTACCGTAATTATTTGCGGATGAATCAAGAAGTCTACCAAAAACTCTCGTCACTTGAAACTCTTCTAATACAAAAGAAAAATAGTTATCAGAACATCTGTTTTTCCACATAAGAGACTGACAGCTACTTTGTGGTTTCTTGCTACGCGTTGTTCATACGAATGTCTCAAGTGTTCTACTATAGTATTACCCCAAGTTCTTGACAAAAGAATTCCGGAGGCATGTGAAGCCGTCTACAGCGCGCTGAAAAGCGTATATGGTAGGCGTAATCAATAGTTAACACTATTGTACACATAAATGAAGAGACGACCCACACTCTTTACTCAAGGAAGTATCCACAACTAATTAAAACACTGTACTGGCGTGTCGGAGTGACTGACACCCACGCTCATATCTTTACGCCTGGGTTAGAAAAAAGAATAGAATTTCGATTCTTCTCCGGTCACCTGCGCAGGTCGGTACGACTGTGCACTTTGGCCTGCAGCGGCTGTCACTCACGCTCGGGTTTACCTGAACAGGTTACCTGTAAACGTAAACCTCACCGGTACACCGGAAAGTGTATGCCGGGCCTTAGAGGAGAGGGTGGAGATGAGAAAGGGGGGAGGGGGCACAGAGACAAGACCCATGGACCAGGAGCGGTGGCTTAGTGGATTAACTAATTTCACTGCAGTGCCTCTGGCTGGGAGGTCCTAGGTTCGAGTCCCGACGGCGGCAGGATTTTCAACACTAGCTTGTCAGTTAGGTCGAATTCTGTCGCTGTATGGAGGCGAATAGTAGTGGTCGGCTGCTCTGATCGGTAGTTTTCCGTGGTTTCTTTTATCAACACCAGGCGAATGCCGGAGCAGTACCCTAAGAAACGGGCCACGAACCGCACGCGATCTTTCCTTCGTCTTCCTTGTCTTATCCTCGCCCCTTACACACACACTTACACTTACATGCACTACACTACCACACTATCGGGAGACCGGTCGGAGACTTACAACTTGTCCCGGCTGGGGAGATACTCCGCTGGTGGGAGATGCTTGGTTAGGGAAACCCCGCTAGTCGACGGTCGGCGCCGGATCTCGCCATTCTGTAGGGGAAGATCACAGCCACATCCCGATGAAAACATGCTCTACACTTACGGGACTAATGACCTCGTTAGTTGAAGCGCCCGGAATCACTAATCAATCAAATCTCTTGGAGGAGCAGGGAGGATGGACTTGGCGAGCGGGGTGAAGTTAGTGGTGTACACTTTGGGTTAATTTTAGCAGTGGTGACGAGAGCTGAGGGTTTTGTGAAATGAGGCAAATTGCATTCTGTTTATGCAAGTTATTCTTAATAATTGTTTTTTGTTCGCAAATTGGTCATTAAAGGACCACGGGAACATGCAACTGTCCCTATCGAGGCTCAATCATATTTTCCCGGAAATACGTGCTCGTGACTTTGAGGGGAGGGATCAGTATTTCTATGCTGAATCCATTTTTACACCCCAAGGTTGTTGGTTCTGGGGGGATGAGTTATGAAATGATGATGAAGAATGAATGGAAAATTACAAACATACAGTCATACACAAACATCCATGCCGCGGAGGGGATTTGAACCTGCGACCTTTCAGGCACGATGCAGCTACTGCTCTTCAACCTTAACTACCCTGGCTCTCCGGGCCGTCTCTTAATCATAATATTATTATTTTTTATTTATTTTTTAATAGAAGTCTCGGTCGAAGGTCACTAGAAGATGAAGGAATATTGATTTCTTCTGTCTTCCCCTTTCCTTTCGCTCTGATCTGTTGTTCTAAGTCTGAGTAATTCTTCGAGCGAGTGAGATGTTCAAGAGATCTTTCAGAAGTGATGTTCTCGCACAAGCGGATGTCAGATGGAACTTGAAGTAGACTAACGTGAAGTCAATCACTCACCTTCATCAGGGATTGTATGCATTTCAGTGACTCTGCAAATAGCCACATTTTTCTTGCGAACCACTGTTGTGAAAACGATTCCGAGAATCTGGTGTGAATGAACTTTGACAGGCGATCTCTTATTTACAAAATTCATACCAATGAACAAACCCTAATAAATTCTACGATTTGAGATATTTCCGAAAAATAGGTATACATTGATTCTATTGTTCATGTTGCCTGGTTGAATCCAGAAATATAAACCATTTACATTTACAAATAAGAATTGAAATACATGTACATTAATTACCCTTCGACCCCTACCTGGCCAATAAATATAAGCACACACGTATATTCTCACATGTAGGTATACTTGCACGCATACCTACATTCAAATATACCTACATATACATATTACATACATACATCTTGTTTTACTACTTACAAACTCTGTATACTTACTTTACTACATACATACATACTCTACGTATTTTTAAAAGTATTAAATGAGAGTTTATTTTGATAGAGATTAATTTATCTCTCGTAGAGACTACGCTTTAAGCGTTTGATTCGTTCCAAGGCAGGATTTTTATGAGAGGACCTTCGCATTCTCCTCTGTTGATACATGCCAGAGTATTCGCGGAAAGATGAAGATAGGGTTTCGGGCTGTCAGCGCACGGGAATGGCGCACTCTGGTGGCGGGCGGGTGAACGGACGATCTCACGGGGCGCGGCGACTGGGGGCGTGGGAAGTCATCCACTCCCTCCTCGCGCTATTAACTCGCACTGACTCGTGTTTCCCTGACAACTGTAATGATTCACACGGCGTGCCGTCTGCGCAACACTGAGTGCGGGTGCAAGGACCTGCATTCATGGGCCTCGCCCTCTCTTGGCACATTCGCTTGGAAGCAGGGCGGGCGATTGGTGTGAAATTCGACTGGGTTGTTGACCCGGTAGGGGTTCTTCCCTGTCCTGTCCTCTCCCCCTGAAAATGTACATGAAGGGAAAAACACAAAACAGAATTTTTTCAATTGTTATGTTTATGATTAAATTGTCATCAAATCGTTATCACATTTATTTTATGTAGCATCAGCAGAGTTCATTTTTGCAATGCAAAAACCGCGCGGCGCTTTTTATGTAAGCTCGTGTAACAATTTTTTCAAATCCTTTTTGTCGATCATGGCGCTATAAACGTGTAAAATGGCAATACTGTTGAGCCGATCTTCCAAAATAGTTGATCGCACCCAGCATTTTAAGTCGACGCAATACCGAGAAACTTCGTTCATTTCTGAAATTTGACATTTTATGGAATATTTCTCTTACCCGAAATTCCGTGTGGATATTTTACGCACTCGGAATTTTTCGTGTGGGTATAGCCACCCACCCCATATAGCCCCCCACAACCGCCCCAGCCGGGCCTGTCTGGAAGATAGTAATTTTGGGAAGGCCATCAATGGAAACTCCACGGTGATATGGAGAAGAAATAATTATTACATTGGAACTCTGAAATATTGAAACAATGACATTGTACTGCTTTCCAAAATTAGTGTAGTGTTAGTGTTCTTTCAAGGGAGATATAATGAAAAATAACTTGAAATTATGTAAAATCAAAATGGCCTGTCTGGTGCAACATTCTTTGCAATTACATTTCTCAAAAATTGATTGCATATATTTACCAAGGGATCAATTGTAATGAAGTAATTAAAAAAATGTCAGGAATTAAACTCGAGAGCGATAAGTTGAGAGCATGTTTTATAAAACAATGCAATGTTGTATTTGCTCTGGTTGACGGATTTGAGGAAGAGAGAGACTCATCTTTGACGATGAAGTGAAAGATAAACTAAAAATGTTTTCCAAGACGCAAATAAAGGATGTGTATTTTTTCTTAGGGACACTCCACTCCTTTACCACTCCAAACAGTTAGCTTCAAACCCTCAAGGTATAGTTCGTACCGAATTGTACACTTAAACACATTTTGACTCCACGGAATTAGGCGTCAGCAGATCTTCACGACTTAACGCTATCGAAAGCGAAGAAACGAAAATCCATTCCCAGAAAGTGGGATTCGAACCTGCGACCCTTTGAATCGAGACAATGAGGCGGTTTGCGAAATAACAATCAGGTTATTGAGTTCTGTGTAATATTGGTTGTATGAATATTATAATACTTACGTATTATTGTTTACCTTCTGATTTATACCCGTGTAACTCCATGAACAATTAGCAAACGTTTTTCTAAATTGATTTCTTACCTATTAATTGCCAATTTTTAATTAATTTATTTTCAACCACCCATTTTGATCCAGTAGGAATACCTAGCAAATTAAAAGGGATTGGTAGATTCTTCACTTAGTATTCCTCATTACTGCGATGCGAATATTAACACGATATTTTTAACTTATTCATTAGATTTAAAGAACAAAAATGAGCAAATTTTTGTCGCTGGACTTCCCAACATTGAAAGCAAAAACTGCACGTTCCTCAGGTTTGAAGCAGGTGAGACGCTGAGATTCTTTTTTAAAATTTGTGCTTAAAGCGGCCACCACACTTATACGCCTTATACAAATATCAATTGGCCCAACGAACAAATGGCCGCTTATAAAGGGGATCGATTCATGGAGGTGGCCGTTTGGGTAGGTTTCACTTACTAGTTATAAATAGTATTCGAGCACAATGTTGGCCCAGGTAGAAGTTTCTCGTACTTGAAACCCTGTGCAGAGCTCTCCTAGATCGCGTGCGCCCCGCTAGCTCCCGGCCGGGGCGCGGCGTGCGAGAGCGCGCGGCGGGCGGCTGCGCGGACGATCTCACGGGCGTGCGGGCGGGTGGGCGAGCGCGCGCGCGCGCGCGGGGGTGGGCGTGCTGCCGCCGGGCGCCGGCCGCATTGATCGCGTCGCGGTGGCACGAGCGAGCGCGCGCGCCCTCGCCGCGCGTCGGCTCCGCCGCTCGCCTCCGCTCCGCTCCGCTCGGCGCGTGCCGCCGCCCCCGCCGCCCCCGCCGCCCCCGCCGCCCCCGCCGCCCCCGCCGCCCCCGCCGCCCCCGCCGCCCCCGCCGCCCCCGCCGCCCCCGCCGCCCCCGCCCCCGCCGCCCCCGCCGCCCCCGCCGCCCCCGCCGCCCCCGCCGCCCCCGCCGCCCCCGCCGCCCCCGCCGCCCCCGCCGCCCCCGCCGACCCCGCCGCCCCCGCCGCCCCCGCCCGCCGCCCCCGCCGCCCCCGCCGCCCCCCCCCGCCGCCCGCCGCCCCCGCCGCCCCGCCGCCCCGCCGCCCCGCCGCCCCCGCCGCCCCCGCCGCCCCCGCCGCCCCGCCGCCCGCCGCCCCGCCGCCCCGCCGCCCCGCCGCCCCGCCGCCCCGCCGCCCCCGCCCCCGCCGCCGCCGCCCGCCGCCGCCGCCGCCCCCGCCGCCGCCGCCGCCCGCCGCCCCCGCCGCCGCCCCCGCCGCCCCGCCGCCCCGCCGACCGCCCCGCCGCCCCCGCCGCCCCGCCGCCCCCGCCGCCCCCGCCGCCCCCGCCGCCCCCCGCCGCCGCCCGCCGCCCCCCGCCGCCCCCCGCCGCCCCGCCGCCCCCGCCGCCCCCGCCGCCCCCGCCGCCCCGCCGCCCCGCCGCCCCGCCGCCCCCGCCGCCCCCGCCGCCCCGCCGCCCCCGCCGCCCCGCCGCCGCCCCCGCCGCCCCCGCCGCCCCCGCCGCCCCCGCCGCCCCGCCGCCGCCCCCCGCCGCCCCGCCGCCCCCGCCGCCCCCACGCCGCCGCTGCGGCTGCCAGATTTCCATGCGGCGCGCTGGACCCGTTGGCTGAGCAGCCGCCCAAACGCCCACGAGATCTCCCGCGCAGCTGTTGGGTGCCGGCGGTCGACGGTCTCGGCCGGAAAGACCTAGGCAAAGCCTATTACGGCCGGCCACGTTCGGCCGGCTGTGAACCAAACGGGACCGTCGGAACTTTCGGTGTGTGGAATAGTTGTTTTTTTTTGTATTCCGTTGCAGCTATCTCATTGTCATCTTTATGCAATTTTACTGTGAATTCTTCCATTTTAATTTACGCTATACATAAAATCTCCATCACTATCGCTTATGTAGTAGTATTATTCATTCATTCAGTTTCCTCCGTGTAGTACGATAGGTCTGTAAGGTTGGCACTCTTGTCATCTCTGAGTCAGTGACCTCTAGATTCGTACGATGACCAGTCATTATATTATGAAGTTAAAATGCCCGAGTATAAAAATAAGAATGTATTCATTAAATTTTACCTCACAATATTTACTTGTTAATTTCCAAATATTGAAATTTATAATTTTCTTCTAAACTTACGAGATGCATTGATCAGAGATTGGTATATTACTTGGCAGCATTTAAAAGAGAATGTAACTACGTCGTGCATCTAATACGCAATATTATGGCATCCGTATTCCTATTTTGCAGACTTTCAACTCCGAAACTTCAGGAGATGGAATTCTGGTGAGAAAGAAATTGTGACCATGATCTCATAATCATAAATTTCATAGACTTTCATAACGAACATAAAATTTCGTAGGCTTTCCTCGCACGTCCCACGACATGTGCAAATATAAATGGCGGTGCAGTAACTATTTCTTCGAGTTCACCAAATACATTTTAATATTTAAAATATATATTCTTACATTAAAATATGAAAATACTAAATAAATCGGCGATTTAATTTAAATTACAGACGTAAAAAAGATAAACGATACAAGACACTTTTCAAAACCTTTATTCTCCTCCTGCACTGCACGATACTATTTATAGAGTTAATGATTTCCAATGAAGATGTGATGTGCCTCTTCTGGGAAATTGGGAAATTTCTTAATGAGTTACGCGGACGTGTGCCTAGTCGTTTTTTCGGGCAACGCGTGCTCTGGTCGTTCCCGGAGCCCGAGCTGGCGAGTGCCGCTGCCAGACCGACTGACTGCGCGGCCGGCCGCCGCGCGCGCTCCTACTTCACAGAGCCCGCGCGGGCGCTGTGGGCGGGGGGGCGGCGATGCGGGCGCCAATCTGCCGGCCCGGCAGAGTTTTGCAAGGACGGCCTTGTCTCTATCGCGGGGGCGTTGCACTTGCACGGAATCTGCTCAAGCTACGTCTCTCGTATCCCTCAGAAATGTATGTTTGGTTTGGTTTTTCGTGTTTCCGAGCGCGTCAACTACTTCGGTCATTAGTCCCGTTAGTGTAGTGCATGTTTTCTCTCTCGGGAGGTGGCGGTGATCTTTCCCCACTGGATAGCGAGATCCGGCGCCGACCTACCGTCGGCTAGTGGGGTTTCCCTAACCAGGACTCTCCCACCAGCGGGGCACCGCCCCTGCCGGGACAAGTTCTAAGCTCCCGACCGGTCTCCCGGAATATATGGTAGTGTAGTGCATGTTAGTGTAAGTGTGTGTGTGGGGAGATGATAGGACAAGGAAGAGGAAGGAAAGATCGCGCGCGCTCCGTGGCCTGTTTGGTAGGGTACTGCTCCGGCATTCGCCTGGTGTTCGATTGGAGAAACCACGGAAACTACCGATCACAGCAGCCGGCCGCTAGAAGTCTCCTCCAGGCAGCGACTGAATCCGACCTAGCTGAAAAGCTAGTGTCGAAAATCTTGCCGCCGTCAGGACTCGGATCTAGGGACCTCCCGGTCAGAGGCGCTGCAAAATGTATGTTATTCAGTAGAGGAAATCGGATGTGATTGTGCCGGGGGTTTAGAGGGAATTTACGAAACAAGAGTGGTTTTCCATAGTTTCTCCGATCCAGGCGAATGCCGGAGCAACAAACAGATCACGGACTACGCGAGAACTTTCCTTCCTCTTCCTTATCCTATCTCTTTTACACACATACTTACATACTTCACATTACCACACATGTCGGCAGACTGTCGGGAGCTTAGCACCGAATAGGCCGGAGTCTTACTGCAAGAGATGTCTGGAGGAGGTAATCCCCGCGATCTGACCTGAAGGGGGCGCCGGGTCTCACTATCCAGCGAGGGGGAAACGCAGTCTTCTACAGGGATAAAACATTTACTACTCTAACTGACCGTAACACTTGACCTGCCCGGAATCATTAATCAATCAATTAATCAATCGATTCAAAACAAGAATTGCACTAAGAATGTAAATAATTAAAATTTGAAAATATATTTTTTATCTTAATGAAAATATTAATCTTAATTCAATATTTTGTATATTTGAGTACCGTTTATTGAATGCCAACGACCCAACACCCGTAAATTGCGATTACTGTATAGGAATTACTTCACTTAGGTGCATCAAAATATATTTGAAACCAAAAATTCAGAATGATGAAGACTACTCTCCGTGAAGAAATCAGAAGGTGCACATGTAATTCGAAAAACAAACAAATATCAACTCATGTTTCTGATCAACACACATTTCCATTGTGCGTAACTCGTAAACGGTATGACATAAATCCTTAAAATCCTATTTTGAGACCACTCCGAGTTATATTTTGCAGGTTGTAATGTTCAAAATGAGACCTTTTTGGACCTTCAATTTCATTTTTCGATTTTTTGCTCTTTGGAGTATCTCATCCCATACCAAGGGTGATCAGGAAATGGATGGAATCACGAAATATATGAAAACTGTAGTACCTGATATTATATTCAATTTAATGGCATACGAGGGACTAACTATTTCTGCATGTTAATAAACTCTTAGCTGAATTAGAATAAATCGGACAGTTTCGGGACCACAATGTATGATGTAACGAATCGTTAATATATAATGAGGGCTTGGTAGTTCGACATTGGGTTCCAGCCTTAAGCTATTTTCTAAACTAGTATTATGCGATTCTCCATTGTAATTCTACGTATTTGACAAATACAATACCAATGTCATGGTAGTGCACGGCTAAACGAGGAAATTAAATCAGTAAAATCCTTGCAATAAAACCACGGAACAATTATTTGCCTCTTTTTGCATGATGAAGAGAACATCATTTAATACAATTTTAATTCACCTGACGAGTGAATATTGCCCTTTCAGAGCCTTAATTAAGAGTACAAACCAACAGTGAACATTATAGTTTGGTTGAATGTATTTTATGAACTTATTCTAATAAGGTTTCATTAGAGTTCTGTAAAAGGAACACTATTTTACAATAATTAAAATCGTATATATCTCGTACTAGGGTTACAGAGGTAATATGTGAAATCGATTCATGCCAGTAATATTTCATTTCTCTGATCTAAGTCCAACAAAGAGATCCATGTAGCCCACCTAAAATGATAAGCTTTCTTATTTTTACACACACGTCGTCATTGTGACTTTCACAATTTATTCACCTCGAACTAAAGAAGTAAATCTCTGTACGTAGGAAATAAACAGGATCGATGGGATCATCGGAACTCAAAATAAAGAAAACGTTATTTTCTAATATTACTACTTTGATTCCATGTTCTCAAAGTTCTTATAACTTTCTCATGTATCTTACTAATACAAGAGATATTATACCAGGTCGTGTATTTGTTCACCTGAAAAGCGCATTAGCGATACATGACGCTTCGACTGTGAGCTAATCAATGTTGATATACTAATATTTTATACAAAATAATTTTTTTTGCAAACGTATATATTGAATATTGTATTTATTGGTTAATTATCGTAGTTGTAGGAAAGGGTGCGACTTATTTATGATTGCTAATTTTTCAATTTTATCATGTCAAAAATGCAAGTTTTATGAAGAATATGTTACTTAGTGTTCGTATAGAAAACAAATAGATTGAATTTGATTTTACCGTGTAACGCACTTCTGTAGATTCTGTTAAATGGTGAAGTTCTTTTCGATTCGATAAAGAGTTCAATATAATTTTTTCATAAAAAAAATTGAAAATTAACTTGGCTTTATTAACTTATCATCTAATGAGTGTTCTAAGAATCACAGGCTTATTTAGAGTATTAGTAGGAAGATCAGGGAATATTTTGTTGATTTATTTTAATGTAAATTGAGAGAAAGTGTTTCCTTTCATCGTAACACATTTCCTATGAAATCGTCAGTCAGATTGCAATTTTCTAACAGCCAAAATGTAGTCTCCTAAAAATGACATTAATTTTAGAAATCTGGCACTGCTAGCTCGTCCTCTTCATTGCATTTCAAACAACGGCAATGTATAAAACCTTTGACACACCAATTCGAAATTGCATTATCGAAATAATTTAATCGATATCGGATGTCTCTCATCAATCAGTTCGACTGCATCAGGTTCACTGGGCATCAAAACGATTAGTTTTGACACACATATTGGTCACGAACAGCAATACCTTTTTTCTACTTGTTTGTGCATTGATCAGAAATGGGTTGCCAAAAGATCCATGTAATACATTGCAGAGTAATTAGTGTTGCAATGAATTTACTAGTGGAACATGAGTCATATACATCGATATTTTCAAACGAATTTTAAGAAGTTATTCCTTTGAGTATTATTTTATTTTCAACTGATACATTTAATTAAAACAACCTTTACTTAAACGAGAAAGTACTCTTTTGAAAATAACGTGCTAATCGTGCGAACATTACCTTTTGAACTCTCATGTAACTCAAGGTAATCAATTTCAAAAGAAATGTGGAATGAATTATGCCTAAGAGAATACACGACATCGTATTTCCCAGCAACAGCGCAATTTGTGAGAAATTATTATTAAGGAACATGTCATGAACATTTTTGATAAATTGTAATAACTTTTGACTGAATGGTACCGTTAAATATAAAAAGTTTAAAAATAGAATCTCGTAGAGACCGTGTTTGGTAAAACATGAAAATAATTATTTGGATTTTTTGACACTAATTTTGGAATCAATTAAATTAAAGGACAGCAAATCTTACTTTGTGCGTATTGAAAGCTTGTTGTGTGCTTCTAAAAATTTATTCATAAAAAAATATTTTAATTAGAAGTGTTTGGCTGTAAAATTAATCACGATCAGTTATTTT
Source organism: Teleogryllus occipitalis (assembly GCA_011170035.1). Taxonomy (NCBI): domain Eukaryota; kingdom Metazoa; phylum Arthropoda; class Insecta; order Orthoptera; family Gryllidae; genus Teleogryllus; species Teleogryllus occipitalis. The sequence continues at coordinate 96,138 of BLKR01009462.1, read as the reverse complement.
AACTTGTGCGCTAGATGTCAGTTCAAATTATAACATGAAGAGCAGTCACAAACTAAAGTTGTATTTTGACATGTTGGAAATCAGTTTAAGTACCAGGGCCTTTTCATGAGATGTTTACAGTGAAAACAAAGAAACCATGGTGTAGATCAAAGTTCGCGAGAATCCGCGGAAGGAATCAACGTCATGCACAGAAGCTAGCAGAAAACACAAAAGTAGCGCTCAGGGCGAACAGTTGCAACTTGGCAGTGAGCGAGAGAGGTGCATTCAGAAAGGGAGCTTCGATCGGAGAAGCTCCAAATTTTATTCCTAGCTTGTCGCTTCATCCTAGAGCTGGAGTTGAGACGAGGCTGGACAGGCTAAACGTCCAGAGGCACTCACAGCTGAGTGATCTTACAAAATTCATACTTCATAATACGTAGGACAGTCAGAGCAGGAGGCAAAATGATCGCAAAAGTTCCAATAGACGAACAGTTTTGATTTAAAAATAATTTCCGTACAAGTAAATACATCCTAATACGCAGAACACTAACATTGTTAACGAGTTAAATGTAAATTAGGTATGTTATGATTTAAAGTCTCGTGAAAACGAAATATTTTTCGAAGTCCAACCAGTCCAAAATAATTGCCAAACTAATATGAAGGCCCAAATGCAACAATTTTGGGGCGAGATATATCAATTGAGGGAGGGGTATAGAATATCTCTGAAAATCAAAGGCATACCCTGGTTGGGGGAGGGGGTACATGGATAGTGCCCAGCCAACTTGACGTTTTTTTTGTAAAGAATTTTTATTTATGTGCAACATTAAATGTATTTTAGTTTGTTGACTTATATTTAATATTTTAAGTAAACAATTTATGCATTGAATCATTCTACTCGTCCATAAAATAAGTAAATTCTATATTTTTCTAGTATATTATTGATTTCTGGAAGGAGAGCTGATATCACATGCCCCCCCCCACCCTTGGGTGCGCCCATAATGAGTAGGGCGCGGATTTTGATGACCTAAAACATCGCCAAAAATTATCAAAAAATACTCTTAAAATGCTTTAAAAATGCCCTAAATCCAAAGAAAATTATTATCAAAAACAGTTTGGATGAACAACTCAAGCTGTTGGATGCGTTACTGGAGTAATCGAGGCTTCTTCCATTCGTTCGAGTGAACCAAGCTTGCAAACTTTGGGTTTAGACTGTTCTTTATCAGGAAATCTGTCTTTAGTTATCCCGAAATCGGTCGAACACGCAATGGTGATATACGCTGATATACGTCACAAAAGTTACATACGAAGGCTGTCAAAACAATTTCTGAGTGAACAAATCGAATAGGCTGCTGAGTAATTCTGTGAAGAACATTTTTTGTATTTCGTAATTATTATTTGAAGCAAGTACCATTAAAAATGACTTCATCTTCATTCAAATGAGAAATCAGCAAAAAATGCATTAAAAATGACAGGAAAATGGCATTTATTTAATACCTGCTCCCCTAATGATGAGTTTGAAACCATTGTCTGCTAGTGAGAAAGTAAAAGCAATTCCAAGTCATCGGAGTCTTTTTTAATAATTTCAGTAATTGTATTTTCAGTTTTTAAATACAGAAATACATGTGAGAAGCACATATTCTCTATGTAATTGTAAATAATCAATGCTTGTTTGCTTTCCAGCTCACGCATTTACGTAAGCGTATTACTTACAACGTACGTCAGTGTATTTTTACCGGACTACTCCAAAAAATCCAAAACATTACGGAGGATAGAAATGGCGGCTTTGAGAGATCTGTACACGGAAAATGCTGAGAACAAACCTTTACGTCCGATGTGTAATGGTTTCTAGAACACTACTTGCATACAGTGTCGTAACCAGGTTTTTTTCTGGGAGGGGAGGCGGGCTAGAAGTCTAGGGTTAGTGAACTTGATGTTTTCTTATAAAGAAAATCCATTTATGCTGAATTTAGAATGTATTTTTATTTCGTGATCTGTAGTTATTTAAAACGCATTAAATTAAGATTTTGAATGACATTCGTTACTATTCTTAATTTGTAAAAGCAAGATTTGTGAATGTTTCATCGGCTTCTGAAATGGAGGGGTGGGGATAAAACCACACGAGTCCTCTCCCTTTATTTACGAGGAAAATTCTAGCCGACTGCTGCTCTGATCGCTATTTCTTCGAGCTTCTTCCGATCAATACCATGGGAATGCCTAATACACAGGCCACGGAGCGTGCGCGATCTTTCCTTCCATTCCCTTGTCCTATCCTCTCCCTTTACATTTATTTACAAACACTACACCTCCACACTTGTCGGAGCTTGGGATTTTACCTACTGAGGGAGATATCTAGACAAGGAAATCCCCCATGCCGACATATGGGTCGGCGCCGGATCTCTCGATCCAGCGGGAATGAAATTACCGCCACCTCCCGGAGTAACATTCACCACGTTAACGGGATTAATGACCATAGCAGCTGACGTGCCCGTCAACAACAATGATCAGTGAACCATTATAGCGGCACTGTCCACGTATGATCCTTATGTGAGCGCGTGTGGCGTTTACACGCCGTCGGCATTGGAGGCGCCTCGTATAAAGCGCGTGGCGCGCACGGCGAAGGCGCCGCCGACCCGACGCCTTTCGTGTTCCTCGCAGCCAATTTCCGCAGCCCCCCCGCCCCCGCCCCCACCCCCGGCTCACTCGCCTCTCCGCCACGACGCCGCGCCACCAGCGTTTCCCGCGGAGGCGCCGGGCACCGCGTCGCCCACGGAACACTGGGTCATCATTGGCGCCTTTTACCTCGGAACCTTACGCCCGGAGACGACGGGTCATCTCCCGTAATCCCCTCTTATCCGCCTGCAGCCTGCCGGGGGTACAGTCGCGGCCAAAAGCACACGGGACTCCTCCGGGAGTTCGTATTAGGGCGTAGTCCCCCCGGGAGCTGCTGGAACGATTTTCTGAAACAACGGGAAGAGGATTGAAGAAATAGCGTATACCGAAAGGAGTTTCAAAATTCGAAGGAAATGCTTGAGGAAAGGAGTGTCCTTGTGGAGTCGGGAAGCGGAATGGAGTTTCTTTCATTGTTTTACTTTCTTTGACTAAAGAATGGCAACGTGGCCGCTCAAGGGATTGAGCGACAATTAGATATAAGTGGCCGCCATTAAGGGAAAGCAAAGAGTTGATGTAAGGACGATACGAGTTCCTTTTATCTTATTTAAAGCTTATTTTCTTCTCGAAAGTCTCTCTACTTTAATCAGCTAATTTATATTTTCAAAACTCAATTTTAACATCTCTTGAAAAGAAATAAACACCAATTTAAGGGTTAATGATATCAACTGATGTCACAGGCAACTATAAAGTAAAGGATGAGAATGAGGAAGAGACATAAAGCATAAAACCACTTTCTTGTCATATTAAAAACTACAACTTTCAAGGGTTGATGTACGGAGTTGTGAAGTAATTGTTTTTGATATTAATTGCAAGATGAACTACCCAATGAAATTATTCAATTTTTAGAAATTAACAAATATTTATTTGCGTAGCAGTTGCAATAATTTCAATTTTATAAGTACACAGTTTTTAATTATTGTGCAAATATTGTCACTGCGGTATTTTAAAGAAAAATAAGCGACTACAAGAACATGTCCTGTATATCTTCTATTAATCGAATGTATACTTTCTCTTCATCAAATTCGAAGAGTCTTTCATTTCCGATATTTCGACACTAACGTAATAGTGATTAGATGGTGCTATTCCTCTTTCGCCCATGCCTCTCTGGGGATGAAGTTAAACTTGAGAGGCGAGACTACTGGAGAGACAACGCACCTCAAACAGACTTTGCGTGTTACCCTGCCTGCCGGGATCGAGTTCGTGAAGGCCTTCCTTCCCCTGATGCATACGCAGGTGTGCGGCGTAAATGAGAAGCCGCCTGCCTTGATGGAAAGTCCCGCTCCCACCGCCCACGCCGTCCCACTGCGTCCCACTGTGTCCCACTCAACCACCGCAAGGAGACAGGGGTGCATCACTGCGGCGGGCCCATGAATCTCAAAGGCGTTCGTGGAGGTCATGGGGGTAATGAAGACCGATGCGTCACAGAATTTATTATATTTGAACATTTTTTATGCATTTAATTTTATGTTATTTTTCAATTTTGCAAGTTAATGTAATCTCAAAATTAAAAATCACGGCTGAGTCACAGTGTATTATGCCCCTTCCCAAATTTGGTAATATTTTATCGTATCTAAATATATCAATATAATTGATTGTAAGAAATAATTTATACTACATATACAATTCACCCCTCACACCAACAGAATATTCCCGGAGCGTACTAGAGGTGAGACTCTTCATTTGACAGTTATTCCTAGAATACTCATTAGATGATAAATTAATAATATCATGTTAATTTTTAATTTGCTCCTCGAGTGGCTCGTAAACACTGCGCTGTCTTTCCGTTGGACGATCCCGGGTTAGATTCCCGGCTGAGGCAAAAATAGAACTGTAGCTTTCCATTATAATCGTCTCTTTCTATAGCTGCGTGAGGTAAGTAAGCTCAGACAGTCCAAAAACATCTAGGTACGGCGAAGGGAATACGTCAGGCTCACCATATGTCTCCCTTAGCTCCAGGCGTGGATAATAAATAAAAACAAAGCACAGAGCTGAGAACAGCGCTTGCTGACAAGTCTGATTAATCAGACCCTAAAATGCCAAAACCACACATATATATTGAATATAACCGTATGTGTACATGGCTGTAGATTTTTTTTATATTTTTCTAATCCCAGCTAAAGCTGTCATTTGATGGCTGTAACCAGTTGCATAATGAAAAACCTGTTGAACTACGATACAGATTTTATTATAATACAGGTTCTTGACCAGAAGTTTACAAACCAAGTATTGACAATTGATCATTAGAACAATCAATAATTCTAGTAAATGTTTCGTTCGTTTGTGAACATTAAAATTGAGTTTTATATTGTATTATGCTTGTGAGTTTTAATTTATTTTATTATTACTAATTTTTTAGGAGGAATATTAGGAGTTGAGGAATATTATTTAAAATAAATTGGATCGTAATTTCACTTTGATCATATTTGAATAGCCAGTACTCCCTTGCAGGCGGACTGGTAACCACAGCCACCTGCTGCAGCATGCAGCGTAAGAGTTAGGGAGTTGTCTTCTCGGAGGCCTTGGCTGAATCCTATACGTCAACTGCCACGAAACGATTCAAAGTAAAAGTTTAACATTGAAAAGTCGTAGAAAAAGTACCGTATGAAACTCGATGTAATGGGTGTCGTGTGATGATGTCGTGTGAAATTTGCGACACTCGCTCGCATCGTAATTTCACACTCGTGGATTATTACCCAGTCGTTTCATAATGTCCTATTATGAGGGCTCGTCTACTACATTCTTTGTGAGAAGAAATAAAAGAGGTCATCTTCGTCAACATATTAGCTTTATTAAGATAGCCGGCTTTCGACGGCTTTGCCGTCATCGTCAGTTTACAAGATACAGAAAGATAAAACAAAATTATAAATAAATACACAATAAGATAGAAAATTAAATTACAATTAATGGATACATCTAAAGTATTTAGTTACAGATAGCAGATAAAATATCAAAAAAATATTATTTTGTATTTATTTATAATTTTGTTTTATCTTTCAGTATCTTGTAGACTGACGATGACGGCAAAGCCGTCGAAAGCCGGCTATCTTAATAAAGCTAATATGTTGACGAAGATGACCTCTTATTTCTTCTCATAAGAACGTCAACAACACCAAATCAGAATTCCCACAATACATTCTTTGTAGCGGGACCTGGATTGTCTCTCGGCGCTCCTGTCGGCACAGTGGCCGCGCAGTCGAGACGTCGACTCGCAGCTCACGGAGGGAGTGTAGTGGTGGCGCTGCGGGTCCCGGGGCTTCGCCGGCGCACCAGCAATCGCTCTCTTCGGGTTCCCACGCGCCCTTCCCCCGGCACAGTTGGTAACTCGCCAGCCTCCTGTACTCGAGTTTTCGGGGATTCGATTGCGGTCAAGGTCGCTGGATTCCGTCCCGTGTAAAATCGATGTGTTGTAATCCTGGACTCTTACTCGGTTGTGTGATCTCGGATAAAAAGTTGACAGCTTCATCATGATTTCGTGTTGCTTTCCTCTTATTTAGGAGCTGAAACATTGAAAACATTGTTTGAAGTATTTATTCTCACGGGGAATGCCAACATGCAGGTCTGTGCGTTGTCGACCAAATTATGTTGAAGGAATAATCTTGTCCTAGGAAACTGTATATTATTACTTAAACATTACTTTGCAGTTACAGACGTAGGTAATGACATTATTTGATAGTTATGTTGATATAATGCACATATTTGTTCTTTTTACAGAACAATGAGTAGTATTTGTTTTATTTTGCAATACAGATTTGCAATATATTAAAACGTCATTCTGTTCCAAATTACTTACTTCGTGATAACTTTTACAAATTTTATACACTCTTTATTATTTTTTCATTTTCTTCTATTATCTCGAAGACAATTAAAAAAATAAGCAAATACAATTTATCTTACGCGGGTTCCTTTGTTACGCTAGTGTTTCTTAAAATTGAATGCCCCGTTTTCACAATATTTGTGAATGAGTTATTACAAGTTTTGATAATATATTTAGAATAGCTGTTCGAATGTTGGTACATCAAAAACAAATAGTAGTTGAACTTCGTGAGGACATGAATACTTTTTTAATCGAACAAGAGCACGCGCGTTTCGAAAGATTACTCTGTCAACCCGTCCTCTACTTTCCGTGACAATTCTCCCCGCGACGCGTGCCCGTTCGCGGCGCATGTCGCGTACGGATCTCGGCCGCTGCGTTTGAAGCGCGCCCCGCCCTCGCGCTGCGTATCGGCTTGCGCGGGAAGTGCGCTTGTTTCGCAAAGCGCCGCAATCCTCGCTCGGCGGCCGCGCGTCCACGCGGCTTTCACGACTCGTTTCGCGCACCCGTGCGCTCTCGCGTAGCGCGCGCCCGGCGGCAAACACTTTGGCGGACGTCCCCTCTCTAATTCTTCAGTCCCTTTGCTTGCTCCCACGCGAGAGTTCTCAAATGTCCTTTCACGCACGGGTTTCGATCCTTTTTGTTGCTGGATACAATCGCGTGTGTTCGAACGGTTTAGATGTTAACGGACTTTCTGGCAAATGTAGATGGTGTCGTCGAAAATGTACTTGTTAGGCGTGAATCTGAAATACACGCTTAAATCCATTACGTTCAACACTATCATGGATTCTACAGATATTTCGAAGCAGAATCAATAACGATACTTTTATTGTTTCAATACATCGAAACTTTTGTTCAAAATATATAATTGTTGTAATTTGTTTTATTCTGTAAGTCGTTCTATAAAATCTGAATTTTAGATTATGTTAACTTGGAAAGTACATTTTCTTTGAAACACTCATATTTAGTTACAACTCATTTGCTAGATAATTTTTAAATATTTGCTTGAGCTAATACTCGGTGACAAACATCATTTGTCAAATTCATTATCATTTCACCACCACAAAAAGAAACCTGTAAAGTATCTAGGACTAAGGTTCTTCAAACCATTATTATGGAAAGTCCATTATGGTCCAATGATGTAAATCGAAGATAAAGGAGTAACCAAAGAACACGCCTAGAATGACCTAAATGTTAGCCAATTATCATAGTGTGAAGCGCTTGAAAGATAACATGGTCAATCAAAACGAATAAAGATAGAACAAACTTGCATTCTACACTATAGATTTAATTAACTCCTTTAACTATCTAATGTGGTAGGTAATTATGACAAAAATATACAAGAGCAACGTCGGAAACGCAGTTATTCTACAGATTCTTGCATATAATTCTAAAGATCCTTATTTTTTCAAAGTGAATCGATCACAACAAATATCTAATACTAGTGCTATGATATAAAGTATGACATATGGTTTCTACTAATGTTAAGGAAAAGCAAATTGTTCAACACCTTTTTATGTGGTTAATTGTGATATTTCTACTTCTGCACGAAATGGCCAGTATTGTTTAAAAACTACTTTATAAAGCATTGTCAGTATTGTTGTATGTTTATATATTTGTGTGTGTGTGTATGTCTGTACGTCTAAGGAACTCGTAAATATACTGTTGTTTCGGACATGTCACGTTTCCAGGGTTGTGTTACTTCGATGGTACAAATGGAAAACTCTTTCCTCATCCTCCTAAGTACTCAAGCGAGAAACACTTTACTGTCTCGACACAGCTGTGAGGTTTCGTTCTTGGAGAGTGCTTTATCATCTCGAAGAAAAGGGAAGCCTTTTAAATCGATTGTAGTTTCACTTTTCCGTCGTCTTCGCCTTGAACTTCGGCGTAGAATGTTCGTCTCTCGAATTCGACACAACATGATAAATCTTTCGCAGCAATGCTCTGGCTGATGGGAGGCATAATGTGGCCGTCTTTTCCTTTTACCTGTGGGCCGCCGTAGAAAAGGTGGAGCTCAAGCCGAACGTACTTAAATTATTCCGATCTTCAATTTGATCAGATCCGAAGTGAAATTCTCTCCGACGTGAGAATTCCCGCTTTTGCTCTCCATTCAAGATCGACCTAGCCGCGGGAGAGAAAATGTACGTGATTTGCTTTGAAGCGGTTCTTTTCCTTTTGTTTTGAACCGAATCCAATTCACTTTGCGTTCTCCGAGAAAGCATAGGGCGCGTAAGAGTTCTCTGCTTCCCTACCTTCACTTCCATTCTCTCTTCTTACATTCTTCACATACCGTTTCTACTAAGATGTTCCTCGTACGACCAGATCCCTTTGTTGGTTTAGGTCTATCCTCGCGTGTGTTCTTATCTTCAGATTTGATTCTATAGGTGTTCTCGGGAACCTCAGAGATTTGCATTATTGCTGCAAAATATTTCCTGTGATTTTGACAGGATTTAGGAATTCTCTTTTCACTTTAAACATTCTTGTCATGAATTATTCATAGGAATTAATAAGTAAGTTAATACTTTTACCTAAATGTTGACATATATGTTCATATTAATAATTGTTTTCAGTTTTTGAGTTATATTTGTACTTCGTTGTTTCGCTCACCTGCATCATTTGCTTAATTGCTTTTCATTCTGTTTGTGATTTTCCTTCCTATCCCTTCATCATTACATGTATCATTTTGAATTTCATATTTTTGGATGTTTCCCCTATTTCCACTTCTCCATCTTTTGCCTAATCTTTCTCTCTATCTCTTTTTGTTTGTTTGTGTCATCTTTTTTTCATCGCCTTACTCTCATTGTCTGGCGTATTCTTTTCGTTTATTTTCGTGCGTGCCATCTCTTTCCTTTCCATCCCCCATTGACTTCCCGTCACCTGCAGCGCTGCCTTCCGCTGGCATTCACGGCGTCGCTTCCGCATCCGCCCGCCCGCAGCCCCCGCTGCGCCGCTGGAGCCCGCCCGCTTCGCCCGCGCCGCCCGCGCTTCCGGCGCGCCCCTCGGGCGAACGCAGCGCCGCCCTGGAACGCCACGCCCCCTTCCGCCGGAGGAAGGGCGGTGGTGGCGGGGAGGAAGGGTTGGGACGTGTGGGAGGGCCTAGGAGAAACGGCGTAGAATGGATGAGGATAGAAGATAGGGGATGCAGGAGCAGAGGTGGTAAAGACTGAGACCAAGCGCCGGGGCGGAAGGTAGGGCTGGGACGGAGTCGGGACGGGGTGAGGTGAGGCGGGTAGGGGCGTGGCGAAGCGGGGCATGACGTGGTGTGCCGGATCTTACTGCGATGGGACTGCCGGGGCGTGGTCGGGGCGGGGGCGGGGGCGAGGGCGAGGGCGAGGGCGAGGGCGAGGGCGAGGGCGAGGGCGAGGGCGAGGGCGAGGGCGAGGGCGAGGGCGAGGGCGAGGGCGAGAGGGCGGGCGAGGGCGAGGGCGAGGGCGGGCTAGGGGGATGGGGGAGGGCGGGGGCGAGGGCGAGGGCGAGGGCAAGGGCTAGGACAGGGATGGAAGGGAGGGCGGGGGCGGAGTCGTGGTGGGGTGAGGTGGGGCCGGAAGGAGCGTGGCGGAGAGGGGCACATCATTGCGTGGCGTACCGAGGCATATTGCGGTGGGAGTGCCTGGGCGCCGTAGGGGCGAGGGAGAGGGCAAGGGCTAGGGCCGTGGCAGAAAGGAGGGGAGGTGAGGCGAGTAGGGGTGTGGCAGAGCAGAGAAAGGCATGGAGTGCCGGGGCGCGGTGGGTGCGCAGGCAGAGGCGGGGACTGAGGCTGATACAGGCGAGGGGGTTCGGGGCCGGGAGGGAGGGAGCGGGGCGCGTCCGGGGCGAGGCTGTGCTGGGCGCGTGGGTGTATGCGAGGGCTCGGGCCGGGGGTTGGGGCGAGAGCGGGGAATTCCCGTCGCATTCCGCTCGTATCTGAGCGCGGCGTTCCTCTGTATGCACCTCAGAATCCCCCATATCTCCCTGCGCTCCATGACGTGCCGTCCCGCCATTCTGTTCTGCGTTGCGGGTCCCAACCCGATGACCGTCTCTGTGTCGACCTTACCGTATCGCACTTGGCGGCCTTCTCTGCAGGTATCTGTCATTTTCACTGCGTTTCATTTAGAGATATTACTCTTCTGTGCATTCTTCTAAAAGCTCTCCACTAGCTCATAAAACTGTAGATTCGAATGTAACCCTTCAGCTTCGCCTGTACTTACATTATTATGTAATATGCTTTTACTTGTCATAAAAATCGTGTTATAGAATTTTCATTTCGATAATCGTTTTCTTGGATCTTTTAATAATAAATATCGATAAGTTTCAAAACTTTATCCATTTCAGGGTTCCGTTTGAGATAAATATTACATCTTCAAATTCCTGGTGATTTTATTAACACTTTGTCTTTGGTATACATTATTTGTTGAAGAGAAATAGATTAGACACTCGGTAATAAATTAAAACACACTAGGTAAGAAAATTGGTAATAAATTAAAACACACTAGCAATGTATTTCTATCTAAAATCGCATCTTTACGGCTACATTTTACACATAATTGTTTAATATTTGTCAGAAAACAAGAAAGTTCCTAATTGGTTTATTCATCATGTACCAAAATAAAATCTTAAGGCTGAATGTAATGCGTTCACGCTTCATACTCAGGATTCCACGTTGCCTCATTTATCTCTACGAGCATTAGCACACAAAAAAATATACGAGTACAACAACTAATCTCAAAATTTATTTTCGTCCTTATTTTCAAGCCGTTTCTTTTACCCAAATGCGTTATTCCAAGTTTTTGTTCGTGAAGTTTGCGCATTTCTTGCGAACCCGGTGCGCGGCCCCTGCGTTTTTGCCGGCATTCCCGTCGCATGAGTGGGCGGGGCCGGGGGCGGGGGCGGGGGCGGGGCCTTGGACGAGGGAGCGGCGGCGCGTTTACTCCACGTCGCGGCGCTAAATGAGGAAGCGCATCGGAAAAAGCGCAGGCGCATCTGCGCAGTGTGCGCCGTCGGCTCAAAGGCAGCCGCCGCCCCGCCCCCGCCCCCGCCCCCGCACTCGCCGCGCCGCAGCCTCTGCCCATGCCCCTCCCTCGCTCGCGTCTCCGGCCCTGCCCGCTCTCCGTGCCTCACGCTCCGCGCCTCGCGCCTCTCGCACAGCGCACCGTACCTGTGACCTCTCTGGCAACTCCCCCTCGCCCCAGTCTCTAACCGTACACCTGCCAGCGCCCCTCCCTTGCGTCTCCGACCCTAGGCGCTCTCCGTGCTTTACGCTCCGCAAACCCGCCTCTTGCCACGCACCCGTGCTCTCTCCGCCAACCCCGCCACGTCCCCGCTATTACCCATGCCCTCCTCACACCACCCGCTTGTATCTTCAACCTTCCCCGCTCTCCACGTCTCACGACACTTGCCCCGCACCTGTGTCCCCTCCGCCACACCTGCCAATCTTCGCCTACGCCTCGCCCCCGCCTCGCCCCGCCTCGCCCCACCTCGTCCCCGGCTCGCCCCTGCCTCTCCCTCGTCCCGCCTCGTCCCCGCCTGCTCCCCCTGCCCCGCCTCGCCCCGCCTCGCCCCCGCCTCGCCCCCGCCTCGCCCCCGCCTCGCCCCCGCCTCGCCCCCGCCTCGCCCCCGCCTCGCCCCCGCCTCGCCCCCGCCTCGTCCCCGCCTCGCCCCCGCCTCGCCCCCGCCTCGCCCCCGCCTCGCCCCCGCCTCGCCCCCGCCTCGCCCCCGCCTCGCCCCCGCCTCTTCCCCGCCTCGTTCCACCTCGCCATCACATCGCCCATGTACCACCCCCGCCTCGCCAACGCATCGCCTCCCATTGCAACCTCCCCCCACCACGACCCATACTCCCACTCTCGCCTCTCCCTCGCGACTCCGACTCAAAACGCTCTCCCTTCACTCTCTGCACCTCGCACCTCTCGCACCTTAACTTTTCTCTCCGCCCACGCCTGCGCCCTGCGTGTCATCCCCACGCCTCGTACTCCACGCTTCACGCTCTCACTCAGCCTTCAGCCCAGGCTGTGTCGCCGCCCCGCATTCCGCCCTCGGCCCAACTCCGCGATACCGCCCCGCCCTTGTCCCTGACTACGACCGCCTCCCGACCGGGAGAGGTGGCGCAGGGCATCAATTGATGTGACTGCAGTGACTATGGGAGATTGTAAGTTAGAGTCTAGATGGGGGCAGGGTTTTCGACACTAACTTGTCAGCTAGGTTGAATTCAGTCTGAAGGAGAATTCCATCGGCCAGCTGCTCTGATAGTAGTTTTCCGTGGTTTCTCCGATCAACATCAGGCATATGTCGATGCAGTACTGTATCAAACGGGTGACGGACCACAGCGATCTTTCCTTTCTCTTCCTTGTCCTATTCTCACCCCTAACATGTATTACAGTACCGCACATGCCGGGAGACCGGTCGGGAGATTAGGCCGCTCCCAGCTGGGGCGGTGCCCCGCTGGTGGGAGATACCTGGTTCAGGAAAACCTTACTAGTCGACGGTACGACTGCGACGGATCTCGCCATCCAGCAGGGGAAGATCTCCGGCACCTTGCGATGAAATACATGCGGGACTAAGAACACATACGGGACTAATGACTTCAGTAGTTGAAGCGCTCAGCACCACTAACAACCAACCAAACATTCATTCGCGTCGCCACCCTCTGCCCCTCCTGTGCCCCGTGCGCCACTCTCTTCTCCGCGTCCCGCTCTTCTCGCCTCCGCATTGGCCCTTGCCTGCAGCTTACCACCTCGCCCACGCGCCATGGTCCACGTTCCGCGCTCCCTTTCCCCTCATCTTCGTTATTTTCTTTCCCGCTCTCCCGCACTGCCGGCGCCCCTCGCTCCCACCCCCGCCACTGCTCGCTGAGCGATCCTCGCCTGCGCTCCCGCGGCTGCCCGCACCCCGCACCTCCAGTGCCAAGCCTCGCGCCCTGGACCCCACGCTCCGCGCTCCCGCCCCAATCGGCACCCCTTCAGCCGTGCTTCTGGCCCACGCCCCTCCCTGTGCCCTGCATGTCAAGCTCCGATCCTCGCGCCCTAGACACTTCTTCTCCCACTTCATCCCTCCCGGCGTCTGCGCCTCGAACCCTACAGCCCCGCCCACGCCCCTGGCGGCACCCCTCACCCATGCTTCTGGCCCACGCTCTGACTGTGCCCCGCACTTCAAGCGTAGAGGCTCGCGCACTAGGCCCCACGCTCCGCGCCCCCGCCCCAATCGGCACCCCTTCAGCAGTGCTTCTGGCCCACGCCCCTCCCTGTGCCCTGCATGTCAAGCTCTGAGTCTCGCCCTAGGCCTGCCGCCCCCCGCAGTCCTGTCCCTCTTTATCCCTGACTATGTCGTCGCCCCGCACCCGCAACCCTGCTCACGCCCCCATCGGCACCCCCAACCAAGCTTCGGGCCCACGCCCTGACTGTGCCCCGCACTTCAAGCGTAGAGGCTCGCGCCCTAGGCCCCACGCTCCACGCTCCCGCCTCAATCGGCACCCCTTCAGCCGTGCTTCTGGCCTATGCCCCGCATCTCAAGCTCCGAACCTCGCGCCCTAGGCCTCCCTCCTCCGCGCTCCCGCTCCCCTTCGTACCTGACTATGTCGTCGCCCCGCACCCGAGGCCCCGCCCACGCCCCTGTCGGCACCCCTCACCCGTGCCTCTCGCCCACGTCCTGACTGTGCCCCGCACTTCAAGCGCCAAGCATCGTGCCCTGGGCCCCACGCTCCGCACTCGCGACCACTTCGTCCCACCCCTATCGGCACCCCTTCACGCGTGATTCTGCCTCACACCCCTATGTCCCGCATCTCAAGCTCCGAGTCTCGCGCCTTAGGCCCCACCCTCCTCCCGCCCCCTTCATCCCTGACTGCGTCCGTGCCCCGCACACTGCAGCCCCGCCCACGCCCCTGTCAGCACCCCTCACCCGTGCCTCTCGCCCACGCCCCTGCCTGTGCCCCGCGTTCCTAGCAAAGCGCCTCATGTCTCTCGCGCCGCAGATCGTGCAGCGCGCCTGCGTACATCACCTCCACGTTTCGCGTTGGCACTTAACTGACCCAGCCCATTCCTGGCGGGCCTACTAGATCCTGGTAAGGATCGTTCGTTCACGTCACGTTCAAGATTTCTCGCAGCACTACTTAACAAACCAGGTTGTATCATGAACCCTGTGGGTGCGGACGGGAAAGTCGTTTTACATGCAAACAGAAAAGCCGCTATCTTTTTTCTTTCCTGCAAAAGTTGTTTTGCGCAAAGTATGTTTTTGCTGTTAAATGTCTTTGCCATGTTGCCTAACATAGCCGTTGGTCTTAGCTATTTTAAGCAGGTCATTATCAAATTTATAGAACTAAATTAACTCCTTTAAATAAAACAAACTCAATCTTAAATGAGAAGGTACAGATTTACGCATCTTAGTACTTAATCTTTGAGTTTAATTGAAGTAATTAATTACAATAATGTTTGAAGGCATTTTAGTCAATTATCGTATAATTATTTCATTCATCAGAAAATTTTAAATTCTTCATTAAATTTATGAATGTACATTCCATCCCTGTCACGTTTACGCTACTTTAATGATAGGTTCTTTTTATTAGTGTATTTTGACTTACAATATACAAACGTTTTTCCAAATAGAAACTTCTGGACAGCATGATTGTCAAATCTGAATACTGTACGAGAATCGTACTGACGCTTTTTATCTCACATTCCATATCTACGTTTCACGCTTCGCTCTTGACACACCACACAGTTTCCGAACCTCATACCCATGAATCACATTACAAATCTGACAATTCTTACGTTTCATTCCATGCCTCCCATTGCTTTTACCGTATCCACAAACTCTCAACCAAACTTCATTCACACGTTTCTTTAACATCGAGCAGCCCCGCTCACTTCATTACCTATTATTTACACCTGACAACTCATGACTTCCACATCGTCCACGATTTACATACACTCCTACACTCGTGTCCCATTTTCTGGCTTCACATTTCTCACAATAAAACCTTCGCCTCTCAGCTGTTTTGCACCCCATGACCTATGCAATACATCGCGAGAACCGCGTCTCATTAAATAAGCCCATCGCGAACATACGTACCTCCACACATGAAGCCCCATGTTCTACTCGCTAAACCTTACCCCTCATGTTCCGCGTACAGTGATTCGTATTATACTATCCTCTTTTGTCGCGTCACATGTTAAAGCTACTCTCAATACAATTCACATACAACATCTCATCTTCTACATCTTGCACACTATAGCCCTTGCTTCACTTCTTGCTCCTAATATTACTAAGATCCATGTTTTATGGCCCTTGCCCCACTTTCTTCCCCGATATGGTCTACACGATAAAACGTTCTAATCTTCTGCTACCTGCTTCTTTTAATGAGATATGCCTTTATCTTCACTGTCATGCATTTCGTTTTTCCATTCATCTCCTAAACTACCCATTGCCTACACCTATTTCAAAACCAAACTTTGTTTGAGATATGAAATTGTTTCGCACGTTGACAACTTCTTGCACCGACGCAGGACAGATTTAAATGAACATTTACATATTATGATAAACAGAATAGAATGATTGGTACACAGAATATCATTATTGTTTTGCATGTATTTGGTTGGTATAAAGTTAAATAAAACCAAATTAAAAATGGTAATTACACGTAACCGTATAGTAGTAAGGAAAAAACGTTGAACTAGTACGTACATGAACGAGCTATTTACAAACAATGTATTCATTTGTGTATAAAAATTAAGTTATCAGTCTGTGAAACGAAACAAATACGTAAAAAGCTGCTAGCTTTCGAATTGAAGAGCGTAACAAAAGCCTTGATAGAATTACATTTTTATTATCATTTGTTACTCTTAATTTCATGATATTAAAACAGTAAAACCTTTTTCGGCTTAGTGAGTATTTTTAATATTCATTGCCATTCTGATATTTTTTCTCTTTCATTCTACGTATTGAACGGGTCAAAAATTACTTTTCAACAGGTCTTCATGTTTGATTACAACCATCAGGTATCAATACGGTTTCAAAGAATGTTTTGTATACTTTTAGACTATTACGTTAATTTGCCTTCCAGTAAATTCGGGAAGATTTCTTTATAGAAAATAAAAGAAGCGTTCAGATATTTCTCCAAACGAAATGTATTAAATACGAATCCAGAAAATTATCATTAGTTTTATAATCTATCAGCAAGTGAATTTTTTAACAGGCATTTACACAAATTTCTGCAGTCTGTTATTACGGCACCGTCAACAATTTACTTTAAATCCAAACTCTTTAAATTCTTTTAAACATTCAAAATGTTCTTCTCTCTGCATATTGTAATCAATATTTTTAGTAAATATCCTTTTAAATCCTCTTGTAAAACGTATTTAGTGAACGGACCATGTAAATAGACAATTTCGTATTTTCATATTTGATAAGTTGGCAACAGTATTGTAGCCTAACACACACTAACAGGCGAAGATGCACAACATGTGAAAAATGTCTACCACAGATGAATTACTTTATATACCAATATGATTTATGTGAGATGGAACTACGTAGGCAATAGGGACATGTAGAATATACGACGTACATTATTCATAAGCTTACAGGTAAAAAACAAACAAATTGCATTGTTAACAAACCAACTGTAATTTTAGCTCTAAGGAAATGGTACATGTTCTTGCATATAAATGTTTTATCTGTTCTGTAGCCCTGATGAAGGCCAAATATATGGCCGAAATATCGGCAATGTAAATTGTCTGTTTTCTTTCCTATGACCAAAACTCAAGAAACATTAGACATATATTAGACATATGGGAAATAGGTTCTCAATATAAGTTGTAATGGTGGCGAGAGTTTCCTAAGTTTCCAATTATGTTGCATCTACATTGTGTTTACGATCACAATCCTAAAAGAAGGTTTATTATGAAGCAGAAAAGATGAGCGGAGAAATTACTCCAATCGTCATTACCATTAACATAAAGTGAGTAAAAATTTACTACACGTTGAAAGATTTTGTCATTTAGAATATTTCAAAAAAAAATAGTAATGGATATTTTATGTATTTGCGGTAAACTTGTGGTATTTTAAATTTTGATTTCACACGGATGAACTTTTTTCTATTTCGAAAGATTCACTAAAACTTTTATTTTATATTGAAATATAATTAAAATTTGGGTAAACACTACAGAGATAATATTTGTATGAAATATAGAATATAATCGTTCTTACTTTTGTTAACATAATTAATGGAGAGCGAATCTGACTATTTTGACGCAAGGTATGTTTAAAGCTTTTACCGTAAAAAAGTCCAATGATACTGTCACCACCTGCTTCTCGTTAAGGAATAATACATGGTCGAATATTAGTCGAATGTGTATTCGTATTACATATGTTCTCATTACTTCTACATATTTTGTCAGTTTTTGGTATTCGTCTTATTGCTGATTTCGTGAACTGTGATGTTGCTACTACTTCATATGGAAATTCAATCCTCCCGACCCCAGGCGAGTATCTTCCCATCCAAGTTTCCTTGCACATGCACCATATCTCGAAACTCACAGAGAGCTTAGTGAACAAAATATCAACACATTAAATTATACAAATATTAACAAAATAAACAATAATTATGAAAGGTGACATTTGTTCAAGAGCCTGGCTTGTGATGTGTGTGCGATAGGATTTACATATTACGTTAGCTCAGCGTTCTGTTGGAACCTCCTGCCAACTGCGATAACGCTAATTTACCGAACTGTTTAACATGGTCACGACAGTGTCGTGTGGCGTAAAGCTGGTCTGCTCGTACAATTGAACGCCGTGCGAGCACGCGCACGCAGGCAAGATATCGCGGAGCCAGCGATAGGGCAGTGGAACGTTGCAAAGTGGGAAGGAACTAGAGAGGAAAGGGAGGAAATGCAGAAAGATACATTTAAAACCATAGATATAATTTAAGTTTTTTGTTTTTCTCTACTTTAATATTATTCCCTATAGATTGATGAAAAGAAAAAATGATTGGATATCAAATAAACGAGCAAAAATTGACTAGACCAAAATGTAGTCAGTACTGTGCGCGTCATTCAACAGTGCGGTACATTACCAATATGATATGTTTCAAACCATGAAAACATGTAACCTGAGCTGGAAGAAATACAGTTTTAGAAAAGGAGAAGTGATAATATCAGCGATATAACATTTTTCTAGGGAAGGGGTCGCATTAAAAAGTATCACCGTGTAAAGAATGTGTTTCGGGTCACTCTCGTGATGACTAAGAAGCATGTTTCTTAGGGAATATGTAACCTTCTATTGCATACATTTTTCACAAAACAGAGGATTAATGAAGGAAACTGGAGCATTTATATGCAAAAACAATCTATCCCTTCTTCCGAGTTATACTTATTAAAATATTTTGATCGTTTCAAAATTGATCGATCAAAAATCGTTTAAAATTACACATTAAAATATAAAAAAATCTTTGAATGATTATTTCTAGTTTAAAATACATCCACAAGTAACTAATAATGTCTCCATCTAACATTTTACTAACAAAAATAATTTATCATTCACATTATAAATGATCTATTCATTATTATTCGATATTACAAAGTTTCTTCAAGTTCAAGTTCTATGGTATATAAATAGTTATTTTTTGTCAGTGCTAAAATATGAATTTTAAAATTTTTTTACACATTGAATTTCGATTTTGTCGCCATCTCACTAATGTGACTATTAACGTCTTCTATTCTACAATTACATGCTTTCTAGTATGAAGCTGGCCGATAGATCACAGATCAGTGAAACTTTTCTAAACATGGTGATGAAAATCTCGGTGCCTTCAACAGCTTAATGACCAGTATTTCATTGCACGCGCACCACACACTGCTTGCTCAGCACATGTCAGATCGTTCAAGATGTAGGCTTAGAGGCGTGTGTGTTACGAAAAATCAAAGTTAGTGTAAAATGAGTTTATTTATCGATACTAGTATAGAATCAGTAATTAAACAAAAATCCAAATTTTGAAATGTAGTTATTTTATTAATTAAAGGGATGGTCTAGTGTAGCAGCACTACAGCACTTAAAGACCAGCCGTCACTGCTGTTCTGTAAAAAAGAGAAGAACCTTTTTTCAATTTTGTGCCTTGGCAATGATATAACTGTCGAAATTTTTTTAATTTGTTACTTCAGGAGCTTAAAAATATCTTGTCCTCAATTTTCACTTGTATTAATTAGCTTCAGCATGGAAATCCTTTGTGAAAATGTATATTTTCTGCAATGATTTTAGAGTATTTACCGCCTGAGACCCATCTTGTATCATTTTTGCACGATACTCCAAGCGGCAGACGGGTGCGTCGGGTTGCTTCGAGTCTCTTCAACTCATATCAACAATAACTTTCAACTGCCATTGTGCAATTTAGTCTGCAATCGTCAATACCGGCGCTAGGCATGGGCAGACCGGATGTTCGCCCGGGGCCCAGGTAGGCAACGAGCGCGATGATGAGACTGATGGGAGAAAATTAGTCAAAACTCGAAAAAGAAATTATAACTCAAAAACATTGTTATCGTTATTGTATAAGTAGCGGTACAGTAGTCTGATATTTTATATTTTCAATTCATTTTTTCCTTAAATGTGATTATAGTCATTACTTATAAGGTAGGACTCCATAAAAATGAATCAAATGAGGCTAACATTAAATAGGTTCTGCTGAAATTCATAATAATAATAATAATAATAATAATAATAATAATAATAATAACAATAATAATAATAATAAATATTTTTATTATTATCATTTCATGTATTTAAAAAGTAATTTTATTAAAAACTAACTAAACACAACAAATATTTTTAGCGTTTTAAGATCATAGTGGAAATTGAATTATAAGATCAATAAATATATTTACTTGGAACTATTATTTGAAATATGTTTGCAAAAAAAATTTCTAGTTTAAACGTCTTAATCTTTGTTATTTGTTCTTATTTGACTTTCACGTTTTTAATTTTTTCGGTGTGTGGGTGGGTGGGGGGGCTATGTTTCAGCATTGCCCCGGACCCAAAATTGTCTAGCTCCGGTTCTGGCGGTCGTGTTTCCTTGTGTATGCCAAAAGACCTCATGCAGAATGCTGAAATAAGGGAAGATCTCTTTAGGAGATATATTTTCTCTTGCCACAAATCTGCATAATCAACAAGTAACATTCCATTAATGATTGTGTAAAAGTGGAAAACGTTAGACATTTGTAATATTTTCGTGAGCCATCAGTAATCGTTCGGGGCTTATCAAGATATTCATTTCCATAGAGATTAGTTTGGTTAAAAAATTTAAAATTGCATTTACTATGGAAACACAGGCGATTAAGAAGTCACAGGTAGATATAAACAGGACATGATCAGGTAGAAACTTTACAGATATCGTGAGGCCGGGTACTTTCAGTTAGTGCCGCCTCTGGCGAGTATTTTCATATTTAATTTTTTTTATTTGTGCTTTGTAAGTTCGTAAAAAAATTAAATTTTAAACTAATAACACCTTCCCGACTGGGTCTTTTCGGCACACATGAAGTATCGATCGAAATTCTTGTTTAAATTTTGGTTTTATTACAAAATTAAGTACAAAAATTTCCAATATGATGAATCAAATCGAAACAATTCATGTAAATGACGGATAGAGAGTGCAACAATACACCGCGCGTTTCAAGTGTATTCATAGAGTCATTGAAACCATAAAAAACTCGTGTATTTTTTACAATTCTCGACAATATCTTCGAGGGAATCGGCTAACAATTGATACAATTTAGCTGTCTTGTCGAGAGACATCCCATGAGATATTGACCACTTCTGAAGGGGCCGTAAGTCACCCAGAACTCATTTTAGTTGCCTAAAACCACCAAAAAACATGTTTTTTAGTGAAATATATAAAATTAAAAAAATATCTGCAAACAAATTATCATTTCCCCATGAGGAGCCGAGATGTGTCCAATGAAACCCCATTTGTTTCCATTGGTTTCGTGAAAGAGGTCTATTCGTGAATAACGGAGACGGACAGACGGACAAACGAACGGACGGCGGGAGGGTGGGACGGAGTTACTGATTGGACCGGACTGATTGGATGGGCAGAGAGACGCAGGTTACTCGATTTTTATGTACTTAGTACGTATTGAGGGATATCAGATGATGAGTAGGTCGTTCCGTTGCTGTCAGTTTCCACTCTGTTAATGAGGCTTTCTATCGCGACTAGACTGACGTGGAGCAGAGCTCTGTTTCCCTGTGGACAGACGGCAGTCGCGGAGTGACAATGCGTGTCTCCCATGCACGCCCCACGCCCTGTGACACGTCTCGCGGGCGCGCCGTGACTGGCCTTGGCGGATCGCCGCCGCCGCAGATGAGAGTATCCCGACGCGCGTCCTGACATCACCGCCATCGCTACCAACGTCTCCATCACCTCCGCCACCGCGGTCGCCGCTTCTGCCATCATCTCCCACTTCACAGCCACCGCCGGTATCGCCACTGCTACGTCCGCCTCCGCCTCTGCCTCTGCCTCCTGCCTCCTGCCTCCTGCCTGCTGCCTCCGCCTCGGTCGCCGTCGCCGTCGCCGCCTCCGCCTCCGCCGCGGCCTCCGCCTCCGCCTCGGCCTCGGCCTCCGCCTCCGCCTCCGCCTCCGCCTCCGCCTCCGCCTCCGCCTCCGCCTCCGCTTCCGCTTCCGCCTCCGCCTCCGCCTCCGCCTCCGCCTCCGCCTCTGCCTCCGCCTCTGCCTCCGCCTCTGCCTCCGCCTCTGCCTCCGCCTCTGCCTCCGCCTCTGCCTCCGCCTCTGCCTCCGCCTCTGCCTCCGCCTCTGCCTCCGCCTCGGCCTCCGCCTCGGCCTCCGCCTCGGCCTCCGCCTCGGCCTCCGCCTCGGCCTCCGCCTCGGCCTCCGCCTCCGGCCTCCGTCCCGCCTCCGTCTCCGCCTCCGTCTCCGCCTCCGTCTCCGCCTCTGTCTCCGCCTCCGTCTCCGCCTCTGTCTCCGCCTCCGTCTCCGCCTCCGTCTCCGCCTCCGCCTCCGTCTCCATCTCCATCTCCATCTCCATCTCCTTCACCGTCTCCGCCTCCACCTCCGCCTCCACCTCCGCCTCCGCCTCCACCTCCGCCTCTGCCGCCTCCACCACCGCCACCGCGCCATTGCTGGCTCTTCTACCGCTACTGCCGTCACCATCACTATAACTATTATTGCCACCGTCACCAGACACTACCACTGCTGCTCCCTCCCCCGCCACCGCAAACTTCGCAACTGCCTTCGTCATTGTCACCGCCGTGTACCACCGCCGTCGCCCCATCGCTTCTAGTACCGCCACCGCCAACACCTCCACCGCCGCCCCAGCCGTCGCCGCGACGTCGTTTATGGCCGAAATATGGCGGCCTGCTCCTGGTGGGGAGCTCTTCCGCCGGTGGTTTTTCTTCAAGTATTTAGTCAGCTTTTTGCGGCCGCCTTACGATTTTCTCGTATTTGGGCGGCGCGCTTGTTGTTTCTGCTTATTTCTTTCGTTTTCTTTCCTCTTATTCTCTTAGCTGCTCCCAGAAAGAAGTGATGTTGCTTCATCATGTCATTTCCCGTCGTTAGTCGCTCCCCGGTTTTTTTTTTTTTTTTTTTTTTTTATTTTTATTTTTTTTTTTATTTATATAATATACAGTTTATACAATACAAGATACCTGGTGTGAACATAACTAATATAACCTAATGCCTAATAAATTTCCTTTGAGTGCCTAATGTGAACAATATGTGATTTGGGTAACTAATATATAACCTAATGCCTAATGGATTATCTTTGAACACTTGAATATAACACCTGAATATAACTAATAATTGAACACCTGAATATAACTAATAAAACCTAATGCCTAATAAATTGCTAACAATAATATAATTTGGATAATTGATATATATTCTAATACCTAATACCTATTGTATAACCTAATATCTAATGAACTATCTTTAAATATTTGATGTGAACATATCTAATATATCTATCTATTAACATATCTAATGAACTATCTTAAAATATTTGATGTGAACATAACTAATATGTAACCTAGTGTATACCTAATATATGATTTGATTTTATATCTAAGAGTTTATGTACAGGTGATGTGGGGATATTTACATATATACATGTTTTTTAAGATGGCATTTGAGTGTTGAGTTAAATGAGTGAGGTGAGGTGTTGTGAGAATATTTACATATTTACATGGTTTGGGTGATGGGTTTAATGAGTGAAATGAAGTGAAATGAAGTGAGTGAAATGAGGTGACGAATGAATGAATGAAATGAAGTGAAATGGAGAGAGCTTTGGTGATCTGCGGAGGCCGATGCGTGTTTGATGTGTGTGTGTGTTTGGTGTTTAAGTGTTGTTTGTGTAGTGTAAATGTGTTGTATGCAGGTGATAGATAAACTATGGTGGTTTTTGGAAAATGATGTCTGTGGGTAGTTTTTTGGTTTTGTGTCGTGATTTTTTGTTGTAGTATTGTGTGTAGGGCTCAAAATGGGGGTGGAGGTGGATGTTGGTGAAAATGGTTTTGATTCTCTCCGTGGCAAGTGTGTGTATGGCAGAGGCAATTGTGTTGGTGTTTCTGTTTGTGAGCTCTGTATCGAGAGTTGTTCCGGGTGGGGGCTTGAAAGCGGCGCGAATAAAAGAGTGTTCGGCGCGCGTGAGCTTCTCACGGCGCCTTCCCGCGGCCGCCGCCCACACCTCGCACGCGTAGAGCCCCGCGCTCCTTACGCACGCAAGGTACAGGCGGATTTTTACCTTATCCTGAAGGGATTTGGTTTTGAAGAGTGGAAGAAGGCAGTGTATGCGTTGTATCATGTTTCTTTGTGTTTTTTGTAGGTGTGCATTCCAGTTTAGGCGTCGGTCAAATGTGACGCCTAGGTATTTAATTTCGTCTTGCCACGGAAGAGAGTGAGCGTGTAGGCGGATGGGAGCGACGGTGTGCGCGTTGTGAGAAAGTTTGTGGGTGAAGAGAATGGCCTGGCATTTCTGCGCATTCAGCGTGAGGCCGTTTTCCGCACTCCAATTCGTTAATGCATTTGCGGCACGCTGAAGTTTTGCAATGGCGAATTTAATTCTACTATCTTTGACTGCGAACGCTACGTCGTCAGCGTAGATAAAATCGCTCACTCCTGTAGTAGTAGGAGAGTCATTTATAAAGAGAGAGAAAAGGAAGGGAGAGAGCACGGCTCCTTGTGGGACGCCGGCGAGAATGGAGCGAGAAGAGGAGGTGTGGGATTTATAGATGACAGAGAAAGAGCGGGATGACAGGTAGCTTGTAATTAGATTTAGTAGAAATGTGGGGACGTAGGGGCGAAGTTTGTGAAGAAGGAGTGGGTGGTGGACGGTATCGAAGGCGAAAGAGAAGTCGAAGAAGAGAGCTGGAAGAGTACAGTGGCGGTCGATTGCAGAAGAAGCGAAGAGAGCAAAGCGGAGAGCTTGAAGAGCGGAGGAGCGATTCTTCCGAAAGCCGAACTGCGTCCCCCTAATAATTCCTCGCTGCTCGAAATCTGGCAGAATTCTCTTGAGGATTAGTTTCTCGAAGAGTTTGCCGAGAATCGGGAGGAGGGAGATCGGTCGATAGTTTTCCGGGAGACGCGAGTTTTTGTTCGGTTTCGGAATTACCGTCACAGTCGCAGATTTCCATGCTGCGGGGAAATATTGCACAGAAATGCAGGCAGTGTAAATGGAAGCTAGGAGGCGGGCGGCCTTAGGAGGTAATTTCCTTAGCATTTCGCCAGAGAGTTTATCCGGCCCGCCCGCTCGTTTCGTGTCAATGTTTTTAAGTTGGTCGCTTACCTCATCCTCTGTAATGCGCCAGTCAGACGGAATTTCGTGTGGGGGCGTAGGAGTAAAAGAGATTTCCGCGGCGGTGGCTGGAAGAGAGAGGCCGATAGAAGGCGGAGAAAAGCGAGTTTGCAGAGTATCTGCGAAAACTTCAGCTTTAACTGCGGGGTCGTAGGTGGGAGGTAGGCCGTGGGGTCGATTAAGTGCTGTGGTGGCCGGCTGTGGGCTTCGCAAGGCCCGTTGCAATTTCCACAGATCTTTTGCGTTATTTATTTGGGAATTTTGAATGAGTTGTTCCCACATCGCATTCCTGTGCTCCCGCAAGAGCTTGGAGGTTTTCCGCCGAATAGATTGATACGCCGCTTTCGCTGCGGGGTCGTGAGAGCGGTGGTATTCTCTCTGCGCCTTTCGGCGCTCCTGAATGAGACGAATCAGCTCGACGGGTGTCTGGTTAGAGTTTAGAGAAGATGCGGGGGTGTGGGAGTTTTCGTGGAAGGCGGTTTTTATTTGGTAATTGAGGTGGGTAATGGCACGGTCAATATTGTGGCCGTCGCCGCCTGCGCGTCTGTTGTATTAATGTGGCGAGTCCGCCGGCGGGGCGGGGCGGAGAGCGGCGGGGAGCGGCAGGGAGCGGCGGGGAGCGGCGGGGAGAAGCGGGGAGCGGTGGGGAGCGTCGGGCGACCGGGGACGCATAGAGCACGCGTGACGCCTATGGCACGCACGCAGGCTTGTCGCCTCCAGCCGACACGCACGTGCCGAGCGCCGCCCGGCGCTACCGTTCATGGTGATGAACTCAACTGCCATGGTCACGGGTGGACTACAACTGATCTTTTCCTTCTTTATTTGTGAGCGTACTGTTAATTTGTCTAAACTGCAACTCTAGGAATTGATGTAGTTTAATTACATTAAACATGTAACTGCAAACATTCAGAAATTAATATAAAATATTAATACTTGTAGGAATATAATTTATTTGCATGAAACATGAAAATAAGAACTTTCCGAAATTAATATCAAATATGCAATAATTATAATAAAATGGGTTTAAACTTAATGGAAAAATATATTAATAATTCAGAATATTTTACTCGTTCGAAAGGTCCAAAAAATTGTAAGTTCAAAAATGTAATTTATCTACATATGTAACCACTATACCATAATAATTTGTAATGGCTCGGTTTACCTACATCCACTACC
Organism: Teleogryllus occipitalis; assembly: GCA_011170035.1. Classification (NCBI taxonomy): domain Eukaryota; kingdom Metazoa; phylum Arthropoda; class Insecta; order Orthoptera; family Gryllidae; genus Teleogryllus; species Teleogryllus occipitalis. Next base: position 69,750 of record BLKR01009462.1, on the reverse strand, counting down.
CATCAGAGTCAAATCTCTCATTTTACACTGTTGATGTGACTGTTTTTACCATTGAAAGTGTTTTACGTATCCCGATTGTCATTAAAACGTGTAATAAGCATAGGTCGAATATAGATAAATAAAAAGTAGGTGCTATTAATATGCATTTAATTTAATTAATGTGTATTTGATTTATTGTTGTTTCGTGATTGATTTGTTGAACCCCATTGCTTTGAACCATTAATCATTCATTTCTAAATGACTTCCAATTGCTTTAATACAAATATTCAAAAAAATGACTTCGCAATTTAATGTTTTAGAACAACGTGTTGAGTCGTTCTTTCCGGTAGCTTACTTTCAGTGTGATGAAACTTTAATATTATGTTACCAAACTTTATTTTTTAGAAAAAATGTTTTTCGTCTAAAATACGTTTATGTCAAAAGGACTTCTGGCAAGTTATAAGAAACTTGAAATTATGCTTTGAATGAGAAATAAACGACAGCGTGACATTATCATATTTTTACATTTGTTCACTTGTATTATAATATTGAATAATAAGAAAAGATGAAATATTTACTTAATGAAATAAACATTTGCTGATATAGTTATAAACAAATTAAAGAATTTCATTACTTGTTATGTATAAAATGTAAATATCTTTCGTTTATTAGGTGAGTCAATTTGCAACATATTGCCTGCAAAACTATTCAAAGATTACCGACTTCTCTTCTAGGAGCATTTACATATCCTTTGCAAGTGAGATTGTCAAGTATTCGTCATATCTGCTCCTATGAAATAGAAGAAACAGACTCTTGCGCTCAGGAGTAGATGTATCTTTGTGCCAAATATATGCTACTTAAAATATAATAAATGATTGCTATAAGGCAACACTCACAACTTGCTTATATTATCATTGACTTCCGAAATATTCTAAAACACTACTAAGTTGTAGATAATAAAATACGTTTGGTAAAATGTATTTATATGATAATTGTGTGTAATAAAATATTTTATGTTTGTTATAATAATGATTGCTATATTAACGTTATTCACCTTCAGTCCACCATGAGTCTCAGAGCTATTAATACAAGTAAATGCATATATCAGTAAATATCATTTAGTTTCAAACTCAAAAAACTTGCTAAGATTTCAAACAGAATATTTCAAAACTTTTATCTTGTTGATACTGAAATTATCTTGTTTTTCTCTAGATTGAAGAAATATTACTATGTCCTGTCACAAGGGATTGCAGAAAATTTACATCATTAAATAATCATGCCTGCTCATACGTGCTCACGTTTAACGAATAGTATTTTGTTGCGGTATATGAGAAAGAACAAACGAACGGTGCACTAGGGACGGGATTTATTTGAACATGTTGCACCTAGATTGAATGTAGTTCATTACTGTTTTCATGCTAGTCACTCAATACAAACTACCTGGATATATCTGTTTTGTTTACGATAGTGTATATGTCTATCTATAATTCATTTCTTAACGAAATATTAATTTTAGAGCGCTCTTCGTTCTTTGAAATACAATTTCACAGTTAGGTTGTTACGCACACGGTAAACTGAAACCCGCAAATTAATAAGAAAATCCTTTTTCCATTTCGTTTGCTTACCAACGCTCCGTGCCCTTGACCCTGCCTCCGTAATAGTCGTCCTTCAGCCCGTCCGAAGCCACCCTTTCGTCTTTTCATCGTGGCCAATTCACGAGGTCCCCTCCCGTGTCCTCTGTCACCTTTGTGTCGTCCCGCATCGCCTCCCGCAGCCAAACTCCTGTCCGGGCTGTCCTGCTGTTTACCGTGTGCCTTGTCCGGACCCGCCGCGCCGCGCCGCCTCGTGGCTCGGCGCCTGCCACCTGCCCCCGACCGCGCATCGCCAGCCGCTTTCGTTCCGTGCTTTGTCTCTCGGCCCTGCCCCTGCTCCGGCCACTGTCGCTCCCCGTCCCACCTCCTTCCCCGCCCCTGGCCCCGCCCCCTTCCCCCTCCCTGCCTCGCCCCATGCCCCCCGGTCCCCCCCGCCTGTCGCCAGCCGCGTGCCGCCGCGCCGCCGTCCTGAACGCGTGCCAGGCCACCTCGTGTGCCTTGCCTGCCGACGACGGGGCTGTGCGCGTCGAATACGGAAATTAATTTGGTATACTTTAGACCCATTAAAATGTTCAATTTAAGCAGAAATTTATTGTTTCATTCCCTAATAATGTTGAAGTGCGTCAAGGCAATCTTACGCCTTCGTATTAAAAATTTCAACAATATATTATCCATCGATAAAAAGTATGTCTGTTAAGTACCCAACTATATTCCAATGTCAAATGTATTCCTATCTTTATTATGTAACTAGAAACGACTAAAGACGAACCATCCTTAATTTTTGAAGTACAAAGATTATTTTATCGTAGAAACATTTACCATTTTAATGGAAACTTGTTTCCCCAACATTTAATTTTCGAGCCATTTACTCATCTAATTAAGAGACAAATTATGTGGGTTTTTCCTCGCGGAACTGTTTTAACGGTTTTTGTGGTGACAATAAGCTAAGTAAACTAATTTGGGGCAGGGAAATTACAGTTCCCATATTCGCGCACTCATCAATGTAATGCAACCATTGGAATTTCAATGTTAGGAAGTGTGTAAAGTACCAAATATTGCAAATTAAATAGTCATTTGCAATAATGTGTTCCCTTTCCGCATACAGAAATGGAGGGAAATTTCCGTCTGTTGATGAAGTTTGCGTATGTGCCAATGATTGCCTGCAAATATCCTACCGTATTAGTTGTGGAAGGGAATGTATAGTTATCACATTCCAATAATTCCCGAAAACTACTCATCACAATTTCAAAACCTTGTGTGTAGCATTATCATGAAATGGTTTACATTAATCTGTACAATGCATAATAAGAAATGATTGTGTTAACTTAAACTACTATTATATTCACATGAAAACTTCACGTTTTCTATTCACGATAAAAAAATCGCTGTTAATGAAACAAAGAGTTTATTATGTTGTAAAATACTTGAAGTGAAGTACTTTTTGATGCCTATGAAAATAAAAAAATGATTCATGAAAAAGAAACTACGTACCATCTAAACATTCCACAAGCAACGTACACTCAGCACTCCCACCAGTGCTGGTGAAGATAAACCCAATACGCAGTACATGCACCGAATACGTCCGTCATTCACCCCGCATTACATCGCGGAGCATGGGCAATTTCAGTTTAACGCGTGGCATATAAAATAAGATGTTATGGACTCGGCGCACGGCGCTCGCCACGTCGCGAGCAACGCGCGAACCACCGCCCGCGCCGGCAGCTGTCGGCGAGAAGCGCTGTCACGCGGCGAAACAAGCCAATTGCAGATTGATTATCTGCTGAAAGCCTGCTCTGAGATACGCGGGCGGCCGGTTTAATAGCTTTAATAACGCCTGCTTCCCCTCTTTCACGTCCCGACCTCCGGGTTTCGTTTTAACGCAGTCGGGTAATTATTTACTTACCATTTTTTGCGGTCGCCATCCGCGACGCTGCCCGGGATCGGCGACCGACCACGTGATTGCCTACTCGCGCCCTTTTCGCCTGCGCGGAAAGCGATTTGGAACGAGCTAATTGTGAGCAATACGACATGGGCCCGCAGGTTCGTGTATGTTGGTCGACGGCGCAATGTAATCTGCTTTGTGGGGAATTAACTATGCATCGGGTTAACTATGCTACGTTCTATTTAATTCCTAATCTGAGCGAACGTGCGGCGCGCGGAGCGATTGCCGCTGGGCGCGGGAACTTCCGTTTCAATCCTGTTGTGACGCAGGATTCACACATAGACCCATATCAGTGGACACGCTGCTTTTATATGGATCGATATACCGTATGAAATCGTTCCTAAGATTTTTCTCCACTCTCGCAGTCCGAAAAATTAATTGATGCTTTTTTGTTGCTACAGATTCCGGCATTATGTTTATCGAATTACTAATGGATAGCCGACCTGGATGGCCGAGGTGGCTAAGAGCGATTACCGACTCAGCGTTTCGGTCCGAAGAGTCGCGGGTTCGAGTCCCGCCTTAGGCATGGTTGTTTGTCCCTTGACTTTGTATGTGTTGACGAGGAGGGCCTCGAGTTCTGCTGATCCCAGATCAGAGGAGCCCGCAAGCGTGTTGGTCTAGTGTATGGTCGAATATTCGTCCCATCGGGACTTAAAGGGTAACCAGCTGTTGGCTGGATAAAAAGCTCTAGAAAAAACAACCAATGGATAGATTTTTAACGCTGAAAAATCTGTGGTAACTTTGCCGAAGGATCATTGCTCATGTCTCAGGATTTCCTTGAAATATCTTCTGCGGATAACGTCATGAATCATACATGTTAGTACTGTTTGATATGTTGCAGAGATGAACATTCGCATCTCAAAGTTCAGCCGCACTAGATACATCGAGTGATGCATTACCATTTCTAGACTATATCAAAGTCATATCCCACATATCTGTGACAACCTACATATACATTCATTTCGGAATATCTCCATAGATACTGCATTACACATGAACTGGATTAACAGGCCGTCCTCGCGGTGCGTGTTGGGAGAGACCGGTCACTGACAGTCCACATGGTCGTTGGCGCCGTGCCGGCTTGTACAGATGTGAGCGGATTAACTAGAATAAACCGTTTCGGAACTTGGAGAGCGAGCCTCATTCTCGCCAGTCTTGACATGTAGCACAGGCGTTACCAGAGGTCGCTGCTAAGCTCATAAAATCGATCGTGAAACGTGAATGTTTTGAAATATCTCATAGCGAACCCTGCATTGTAAGGTCGGTGGCCCGAGCAGCGGATAACGTATCCGGCCCGTGGACAGCCCTGCGCGCGGCGCCGCCGCTCCCTCGCGGAACCCGGGGGCGGTGGGGGCGGCGTGGAGGCCCGATTTAGACGCTCCAGGCCGCCGCCCACGCCCCCCGCGCGGCGCCACCGCAGCCGCCAGCCGCCGAGTGCACCGCACCGCCCACGCCCACGGCCCCTCCGCTCGCCCGGGACGCCCCTCGGCGGCCCTCGCCTGCCAGCAGACAGCCCCGCCCCGCACCGCCTTGCCCCTGACTGTATCACGACGCCTCGCTCCGAACTTCCCTGCCCCTCCCCGCCTCACCTCACCCCTCCCCAAGTCATCCCGCGGCGTCCCGCTCAGCTCCGCCTCGCCCCAGCACTGTCTCACGACGCCTCGCTCAGATCTTCCCCGCCCCTCCCCGCCTCACCAAACCCCGCGCAAGTCATCACGCGGCGTCCCGCCACGCTCCGCCCCACCCCTGCACTGTTTCACGAAGTGTCGCTCCGATTTTCCCGGTCCTCCCAGCCTCACCTCACACCTCCCCAAGTCATCCCGCGGCGCCCCGCCCCGCTTCGCCTTGCCACTGCACTGTCTCACGACGCCTCGTTCTGATTTTCCCCATCCTTCCCCACTTCACCACACCCCTCACCAAGTCCGCGGCGTCCCGCCCCGCTCCGCCCCGTCCCGACCCGCCCCGCTCCGACCCGCCCAACCCCGTTCCGTATTTGCCCTGCCTCATAAGGGCTCGATCCGATTTTCCCGCCCCACCCCCACCCCGCTCACTGGTCACCTTCCCAAGTCATGCCGCGGGGCTTAAACCCGCTCTGTGGCGCCTCGTTCCCACCCGCCCAACCCTTCTCTGTATTTGCCCTGTCTCTTAACGTCTCGCTCCGATCTTTCCCTCCCCTCCCCGCCTCACCTCTCCCTCCCCAAGTCATCCCATGGCGATCCGCCCAATCCCAACCCCTTCCGTATTTGCTGTCTCATTATGCTTCGCTCAGATATTCGCCGGTCCTGCTCGCCCCACCTCACCAAGTCATCCCACGGCCCACCGCTCCGTTCCGCTCCGCCTTGCATCACCCCGCTCCGCTTCACCCCGCCCTGCCCCGCTCCGTATTTGCCCTGTCTCACGCCGTCTCACTCAGATATTCCTCGTCCCTGCCCGTGCCATCTCACCCTCCCCAAACCCTCCCACGGCGCCCCTACCCAGTTCACCCCTCCCCGTTCCGAAATACCCCGCATTACCTCACACCGCCACATCCAGCTCCGATAAATTTTGCCCCACCACGCCCCACCCTACTTCGTCTGGTCCCGCTCCGTCCCGACCGACCTGACCCTGCCTCTCCCCGCCCTTACTCTGTCTTACGGCGCCTCGCTCCGACCTTCCCCGCCCCACTCAGCCAGCCTCACTCTTTCTCTCCCCTTCCCATCCCACCTCACTCCTCTTAAGGCAGTCCGCAGCATCCCGCCCCGTTTCAAAATACCCCGCCTCGCCTCACCCCGATGTACCCTGCCCCACTTCACCCCATCCTACTTCGTCCCGACCGTTCCGGCCCCGTTCCTCCTTCCCCTCCCCGGCCCAATCCTATTTTATGGTGCTTGGGAATATACCCCGTCGTACTCCGTCCTACCGTACTTCGTCTCGATCTGCTCCACTCCGCCCTGTTCCGCCCTCCCCACTCTTCCGTTCTTCCCCGCGTTTCCCCACATTGCCCTGCCCCGCCTTCTCCCGACCTGCCACGTGCTCCGGCGAATTTAAACCTCCCAAATTTTACTGGCTCAGTCCGCCTCCTTCACTGCGTCTCGTGCCAACTTGCCCATTCTCCTCAGTTCTTTAACCTCGTCGTTCTCGATTTCCCTTGCATCACCTTGCTTCGCAATTCTCATTCCGTATCTCGCCTCCACCTCTTTTAACTATAGGACCATTCTCAACTATTATTAACCGTGCCTCATCTCATAAAATTTTGATTTCCCTGAATTCCTTCACCACACAAGTTCTACTTTAGTTCCCATCCATTATGATCATCCTCATTTCTCAATGCTTCACTCGCCTCTCCGGATTCATTTCGTCTCACCGTCTCCTCTGCACCGGTCGTCCTCGTTCTTCCTTGATTCATCTCGTCCTGCATTGTCCCGCGCCACTTCTCTTCTTGCATCTCTTCCCTCCTCATTCTTATTCTCTTTGCCTTGTCTCGCCTCACCACACTTCGCCATCACAATCATATCCCGCATTTCTCAGCCTCTACTCTTTCGCTTCCTTGTCTACCTCTTGCGCACCACAAAGCGCCCTTTCGTCTAGCTCTATTTGTGTCTATCCCTGCTTCAACCCTTTCGGATCACACAGGATCCAACGTGCCCTGCCCCGCCCTGCCCTGCCCCGCCCCGCCCGCCCTGCCCCGCCCTGCCCCGCCCCGCCCCGCCCTGCCCTGCCCCGCCCTGCCCCGCCCCGCCCCGCCCTGCCCCGCCCTGCCCCGCCCTGCCCTGCCCCGCCCTGCCCCGCCCCGCCCCGCCCCGCCCCGCCTGGTCACGACCCACCACGTGCTGCGACGGATTTAAACCTCTCAAACCGTGCTAGACTAAGTCCGTCTCCTCTACCACGTCTCGTACCTCTTTGCCCATTCTCTCCAATCCTTTAGCCCTGTCCTTGTGGGCTTCCCTTGCTTCACCTCTTGCTGACTTTACCACTGCTTCACCTCTTCCGGATCCCGCAGGATCCCAACGTGCCCCGCCTTGACCCGCTGAATCATTAACGTCGGCCTTGCATCTCATGCCACCACGCCTGCTCCGAGCGCAGCCCCCGTGGCATCCGCCTTCTGCCCGCTCCGAGCATTCCGGCGCGCCGGCCAGCGCCGCCCCGCGCCAGACGCCGCCGCACGTGGCTGATCGCACTTATATCCCTCATCCCGGCTGTCAGCGCCCGCCGCCGCCTGCACCGCCTCCCAGCGCTTACGACCTCCATCATCATTAGCAGGATGTTTGGACAAGGCAGGCGACTGCATCGGGGTACTTGCAGCGAAATATGGCGGAGGTGACGTCTCTTGTACATTTTGGTTTTGATTTCGGGATTGGTTGAAGGGAAATATGTATGATCAGTGAAATCATTGAGGCAATGAATAATTAAATCAGAGTAGATTTATTTTACACGCGACTGTCCTGATCGACTAGCCTTTGAACTTGTTGCGATATTGATCCAATGTAGGCTCGAGGTTAAAAAAAATGTTAGAAGATATGAACCTGGAAATCCTTCAGTCACAGACCATATGCCGTGACACACTGTCGCTCTGGAAAAAATTATGGGAACGACAGTTAGAGTGACTTCTACGATCTTCAATTGTTATCTAATGAGTGGTATTTTAGCAGCTGTCAGAAAATGCAGCAAAGTTCAAAACTATGACCTTTACAGAAACTTTTCTCATTATACACTTACGCCACGATAAATATCTAAAGCACTTACGATGCAATTTTGAAAATGGGAGGTTACAAATATTTTACCACCTGGTTATAAATTCAATGTTTTGTAATAAAAGGCTCTAACACTTATTGTGTTGTAGAAGTAAATAAAGTTGGTAGTTAAGGAGGTTTAAAAATATCTTATGGAAAATGATATAGGATATGTTTTACTGGTTATTGATTTTGATTTTTTTTACTTATTATAAGTCTTGTGAGAGGGTTATTATTACACAGAGAAAAATCCGTTTCTTTCGATGGAGCTTTCTAAAGGAGAAACACATTTAAAAAGCAAATGTGATAACATATGTTTTAGATATTCGTCATAATTTTTCCGCTCAGAAGATGTGTAACTTTCAATTCCCACTTTATTTTTGGATATTTTACATCTATGAACATTTGTTTGTCGTCTGTCAGGGTGATATATAGGTGCACATATCGTAGATTGAAGGGAGATATCAAATTACGATAAGATGAGAATTTTTACCCCATCGATGATTTTGTTACAAAAAACCCTCTCAGCTTATTGCTCTGCGAGAGAGAAGATTTTTACTCTACAAATTCAAATGAACTACTCTGAAGTTACTAAGTCTAATGTATCAATAATGTATTATACAGAATTTTAAAAAATGACGTTAACTCAAGATTGGTATCAAGCGAAGCAATACGATTCTACGTTAGAATTATTCATTTAAGTAATTTTTTTCTATTGATTAATATATTTTATAATCGCAGGGATATTCAAAATGGAAAAATGATGTTAGCAATTAGAATGATGTATGCATGTAATGATTGCATTACAAAAAACCAGATATGCCTCATATCCCTCTCCAACTGTATTATTTAACTCATGAAGCCAACGAGCCACCAGAACAATTGCTTCAGAGCCTCAGTTACGTGCGATGCAACCACCTGCAGCGCCGGTCTTAATAGAAATAGGCGATAGATACTTGTCGAGGTCCGCGGCCTTGCGGCGCCCGTCATTTATCTTGCGGCCGCCACCGCCGCCACCACCGCCCCCGTTCCCGCCGCCGCTGCCGGCGCCCCTGCAGCTACCGCCGCCACCGGCCGCCCCCGCCGCCCCCGCCGCCCCGCCGCCCCCGCCGCCCCCGCCGCCCCCGCCGCCCCCGCCGCCCCCACCGCCCCCGCCGCCCCCGCCGCCGCCTCGCCACCGCCCTCGCCGCTGCCCGCCGCCGCTCGCCGCCGCCTCGCCGCCGCTCCCTGCCGCCCCGCCGCCACCGCTGCCCCGCCGCCCCCGCCGCCCCGCCGCCCCCGCCGCCCCCGCCGCCCCCGCCGCCCCCGCCGCCCCCGCCGCCCCCGCCGCCCCCGCCGCCCCCGCCGCCCCCGCCGCCCCCGCCCTCGCCACCGCCCTCGCTGCCGCCGCCTCACCCTGTCTCTGCCCTGCGGCGCGGCACGGAGGCTGCTTCTCCGAGGCTGCGCCGCCTGCAATCCGCTCGCGCCGCTCAGTCGTTGCGCGGTCCGCGCCGGCTGCCTCCGCTGTCCGCGCCTGCCACTCACGCCCCTCTCTTTCCCCGTCCCGCCCCGCCTCTTCCCGCGCCTCTCCGCTTCGCTCCCGTCCTGCCTCGCTGCCTCTATTGATATCGACGACCTCGCTCCGACCGCGCCTCTATCGCTTTCGCCGCCTTCTGCTGCAGGCCGTGCGCGCCCGCTTTTAACGCTTTGTCGTCTTCCCCCAGGCGCCTTGCAGTACCACTTCGCCAGTTCATCGCGTGTAGAGAGCCATTTAGCATGGAGCGTAGGGCGGAAGGAGCGTGCAGTTTATCTGCGCTGCCGCTTCAATAGATTTAAAGGCGTTAAAAAAAGAAGTAATGTGAAAGACACGTTGTGTAGCGGTGTTTAGAAGGTAAACTTCAAGATATTGTTATTAATTTCAGCTTTTAAATGTGTTTTAAAATAAAAGTTAAATATCGAAAGAAACATATTAGTGCAGTCGTTCGTTAAAGTAGCCACACGTTTCATGCATTTCGCATTATTTACTACAAATATTTCTTGTAGAAATATTAATGTGAAGTGGTGGGTGACGCATGATATTTATATTGTTCGAAAAATGTGACGTACTAGTCTTACCTACGTGATAGCAATTTGTCACAGTTTTATAATATAAAATTATTTCTTTTATGAGTTGCAAGTTATCTCAGTATTTGTTGTTCCATGCGTGTTCACGCTATGAGTTTCGCTACGAGCCTGTCTTAGTTTTCGATTGCATTTAATTTGCCACCTAGAATTGTGTGCTAAGTGATCTTCTGTTCTCAATGCCTACTTATTCCTGGGTCTACTTTTAAACTGTGAATACTTTCAAAATGGTTCAGAACTTTGAAAATATCATTTCATATTTGTTTGTTGTCATTTTCAGTTTGTTCCTCATCTCGAGGTTCATTTTTCTCTTTTCTAGTAATCTCTCGAGCAAATGCAAACTAGTTCTTTGTTTGTGGACAGTAAATGTACTCCGTTCCAGAACCACGTACAGTTGTTAATACTGTTTATGGATGTATATGAATTTTTATTGTTACATGCTTCCTCACCGCCGCTTTCCCCGCTCCCGTAACTTCCTCCGGTCCTCGTCATTCCTGGCGTCCTCACTGGCCCAATCGAAAGCGACCTCTCGGTTGTTTCGTCCTCGCCATTTTCTTCGCGCCTGCAGTCTCGTCCCATGCACTCTGTCCCTGCCGTCTCCGTCGACCGTCCTGCCTCCCTAGCCCCGACAATTTGGTCCGCCTCCTCAGCGCAGTCTCTTCATGAGGAGCACAACACTATGAAGCCCGAAAGCCAAAGATTTATAAAACACTAGTGGACCCAGCAATGTTTCGCTATTGCAATGAATTACACTTCACACGCTACTTGTCATGTGATTTTTAATCACGTTTTACGTTACGCTCTGCAAACATTTTAATAGATTAAAGACTTTCTCGCGAGTACGGGTTTGTTCTATGACCTGGTTCGGATATGGTTGCTAAGGATCCTATTGTTAAAGCGTTCTCCCTCAAGTTTGGACATGCATTCGCTATATCAATGTCATTTCACTCTAAGACCCTATACACCTCCAGCACCGCTCACAATAAATAATGAACCCATTAATTGGCTCCCTCCGAATAGCACCGTCAAATATCTCGGTCTAAACATGGATACTAAACTGAACTGGAATCAACACATCAATAGTAAAATACAGCAAGCAAAAAATAAGATACACCAACTAAAACCCATCATTAATCGATCTTCACACCTCCCACTCCCAACCGCCATATCTATCTATAAAAGTATCATTAGACCACTCCTCCTTTACGCCTGTCCAGTTTGGATCTCCGCTGCAAGAACAAACCTAAACAAGCTCCAAATAACCCAAAACCAGTTTCTGAGAACTATCATAAATGCTCCTTGGTTTGTCTCAAACTCACAGCTCCACAAATAATTTCAAATTGACTCCATACAACACCATATGACATATCTCTCAACCCAGTTCTATCACTCCATACTTCAAATTCCACACCTAGACAACTTCAGACTTCGAAGAACTCCTCATAGAACCCGATAAAAAAATAGATATCCATACCAGGCATTCCTAACCAAATTTGCCGAAATAGATTGTTTTTAGAGGTGTCTGGAAAAGATTTCCTCACCCGAATTAGCTTTTAGTTTAATTTTAAGGTAATTTAGAATGTAAGCCTTCAATGCATATGTAAAGTATTATATGTACTGAACTATGTATGATCTGTAAAAATAAAATAAATTAAAAAAAAATCAATGTCTTGAAGAAATGCCTATATTCTTCGAGGAAGTGCAAGCAATAAGTTGACAAAGTTTTATCGCAGGATGAACGGAACGGCATCGCAATAAACGAACGAAAAAACGATGAACAAATATTGATTTTTATATATTAGATCTCATGAAGGGCTGCAGCACCACACTGGCTGCGGCGAGAGTAAAGATCACGCCATACAGATCGAGCGTACCAGTCATTGGGAGACAGGTGTTCGATGTGGGTAATTTACTTGATGTGTTTAACATAAGTAAGTTTGTGGTACCTGCTGGAATGGAATTGGTATACCGACTGATCTGATCATGGGCTATTCCTTGATCACTTCCAGCTGAATGCTGGAACTCTATAGAACGCATCACAGGACGCGCGCGCTACTTCAGTTCCATTCCTTTCTCTTCATCGTCTTCATCATTTTATCATTCCTCCCAATTCAGAAAAAGGAAACGTGAAGAAGCGTATCTCGTCCTAGACGCCTCTTGCAGAACCGACACCCCGGTGGGGAAGATGTCTACAGCAATATTCGATTTCTCATATTGCCAGGCTCAAAAAGAAAATATGAATGGGTAAAAGCAAATGTTATACATTACTTGTGTTTTCTCTGTTGAAACGTTTTTGTGCGAATTATGAAACAGCGTAATGAGAGCTTTTGAAAGTTTCGTCCAGGTCTTTTGAAAGGAGCGGCGCTATTTTAATAACCTTCTACTTTTTGCTGGATGACATGTTCAACCCTTCCACAGTCACGAGGGTCAAATAACTCTCACACATATACAACACCGCAGACGTTGCTAAAGTAGTTCTTTACCCAAAACCTCCCTTTAAAGCAATCTTCTGGCCAAGCCTGAATTACGGCAGAGTTTAGATTGGTGGCGTTTTCCACGGGCAATCATCACGCGGAACATCACAGTGGTCCAGGCGTCAGCAAGCTGGTCTCCGCGTCAACGTTTCTATCACAACGCAGTATCAGGCGTTCTCTAGAACTAGTGGGAATGCCAGGGATACACATTTGTCTCCTCTTGGTGTTATTACTCTAACATTTATTTAAAAAAGTGTTATTACTCTAACATTTATTTAAAAAAGTGCAATGATCAATGCATTTATTGGAGATATTATTTAAGTATCTCCAATAAATGCATTGATAAAGAAATCTATGACTTAAAATGGCAGGTGGATGACATGTTTGAAAAATATTTGAAAATTTTCAAGTTTCAAATGTACTGATTTTTTAATGGCAAGCATGATTAAAATATATTTATAAATGCGCTTTCCTATACTTTACAAAAAAAATCGACTATTTTTCAGAAAATTATGAAAATGTCGCATGGGCTTAAAGTAAACTCAATTAAAACATTAAATGATTAATATGAAAATATCTTAATAATCCCCTGGACAGCACGACTAGATCTTATTCCTGACGTCTTAACGCAGATTCAGCTCAAAAGAATCTAATCTGGGAGAGAGATGCTAGTCACACGCTTCCCTCCATCCATCCATCCATCCATCACGAATTTTGGATACAAAATTGGGTGTATTTCCTCACCGGCAGCACCAATTCTAACCATCTATGGAACAGCACTAATAGAGTTGATCCTAACAGAATGCGGTCTTATTGCTCGGTCTATAACTTTCCACATATTATAGTACAAAGAGGAGAAATTAACATGTAAAACTCACAATATCGGTTGCAATTTCAAAATTATATTTAATATTATTCTTCATTTGACCCACTCGGCCCGACATAAATTCTTCAGTATGTTTCGGGTTGTGTACAGTTGACCTAGAACTCAAGAATTCCTTGCAAATCCCTGCTTTCACTTCCAAACCCACCGACCTCACCTCTTCCGTCTCCTATCATCAGCCAGCCGCTTCCTCATCTCTCCGTGCCACCTCCGACCACTTCCCAAAAAGGAGCATGTAGCGGCCCGCTTCCGCCGCCTCCGTCGCTCCCGCCGCCGTTTCACCGCGGCCCCCGCCACCGCACTCCGCGCCGCCCCCCCAGTCCCGCCGGCCCGGTGCCCCCATCGCCCCCCCCTCCGTCCCCCCCCTCCGTCCCCCCTCCGCCCCGCCCGCCCCCCTCCATCACCCCCTGACGTCCCTCTACTGCCGCACCCGCTCCCCCGCCGCCCCCATCGCCGCCCCCGCCCCCGCCTCCCTGCCACCGCCCACGCTCGCTTCGATGCCTCCGCCCTCGCTCCCGACACCGACACCGCCGCTACCTTCGAAGCCGCTCCGGACCCCTGCCTCCGCTCTCAGCACCGCGGCATGGCGAGGCGAGGCGAGGCGTGGCGAAAGGGGGCAGAGTCAAGGCGTGGCATGGCGCGTCGGGGGGGGTGGGGAGCGGGGCGGGGCGTGCTAGGCGGTCGCATCCGGAGCGTGCCGGATGCGGCCGGAGCGGAGGTGCAGCGCAGCGCTGCGGCGCGGAGTGCGCCGCCGGTGACGTGGGAGGCGACGGCCTCGGATTCCGCGCGTTCCGCGAATAAAACGCTCTCGCGCAGCCTCTCTGCGCTTTTTGCTTGATAAACTGTTCTCCGGCGGCGATGGAAACATACAAGGCTGTTGCGCGGCCCCGGGAGGGCGCTTGGCTAGATATTTTCCTTCGGACACGATGTAGCCATCACGTCCACAATTTTTCAGCGAATCCTTGCTGTGTTGAAGTTTGTAGCTGCAATGCTGCCAACATTTTTACCCTTACAAACCATTCATGCATTTTTCTTCGTCGGTGTTTCTTATATTACTTAGATACTCGCAGCTCCTTCAATTTTCTTACCGGCAATTAATATTTCTTTCTTTCTCCATTCCGTGGGTTTTCGCTCCTTATCGACTTTTCTTTTTATTTTCGACCATATTAATTATTATGGAAATGACATACACTTGTGAAAAACAGGAGAACATAGAAATTCTATGGAAGTTTTATTTTTCTTGATAAAATCCCTAATGCCACACTAATTCTTCACCGTTCTTTCAGCTACGGGACAAAGCTATTGTTTCATGCATATATACTTCACGATCTAATATAGTATAGTTCAGTGGTGAATACAACTTTATTTCACGGATGTTACGGATATTCCAAGAACGATTTTGAAATATAACTTTTAATAATATCTGCATAAAATCGAAAAAAGTGTAGCCACATCGTTGATACTTTTTGAATTGCAATGCTACTATCTAATATTGTCTATATATTGTCTAATACTAACTAACACTGTCTGTCATACTAATTAAACAGTGTAATTGAATATTATATCTCAATTTGATGTGGCTATCATATGAAAGAATTAAAAATCGGCGAAAAATAGTGCGAAATCTTTCGGCTTTATTGCGTTCCGTGGATGTTTGGATGACACTAGATGTATCAAACTGTAGCGCCATTGCAGAAAAGAAATATTTATTTATTCTAGAATTTTTAATACGGCGTCCGATAGATAAGCATCTTTTTCTCCCACAGACCTCTAGTTATATAAAAATAATATGTACCGAAAATAAATTCCTTGTCTAGAAATACCTGAATGCCAAATTATACGAGGTACCTTGCACAATTTCTTTAGAATGTGATGTAATTAAATTACAATCATTGAAATTTGGTATTATATGTCGGTGAAATATTTTATAATGTTCTCAGACATACGTAACTCTATGAAGTGACTCTGTCACTTAAAAGTTGGTTATGAAGTATATGTAAAAACGTACTAAAAGACGATATCGTAATTCTCTAGAATTTCTAATAAATTTTATGACGGTAAACCTCAATGCATTTTAAGTGGATAAAATAAAATTTAAGGCAAACATTGAGTGGTAGTCTTTAACGGCTGAAACATTCACTTTCATTTTTTTCGCGGCCTGTTTTTTTTAACTTTACGTACAGTTCGGCACGAGGTAAATCAGTCACGTCACTAAATTCCTTGTAAAGGGCTATTGGCATTTGGAAAGTTGTTGTTTCTGCAAACGAGAATTCAATTGTAGATTCAATTATTTCGTTCCGCCCTTTCCGGCGTCAGGTTGAACGGTTCAACCTAGAGATTTGGTTGACCCTTGGTAACTTCGGTCTGAACGGTTCAAAATCACCGAAACCAGCAGTCAGATCTTCACGCAAGTTGAGTCGGGCAGTCTTTTAGTCAGGGCTTACCAAATCTCCAGTATAAACGTGGACAAAACTGCTGGGTGCAATGTTAATGTCACTCGTGTCTCTCGGTGCGTCTTATCTTAGTGTTTGTCACCAGTGATTCGGATTTTGTATATGAAATACGATATAAGCGGGAATCAACTTTTTTACATTGACACTATGTTAATAAAAGAAACTTGGCAGAATTAACATCAACGATATCTTTTCCTCCGGGTATGCCCACTTGGATATCGTCAGCCCAAGCACGGCTCCAGAGACTTTTCAATAACACTGGCAGAAGTTTGTCCCCAAGAACGTGCAAATGTAGAGCGCACCATTGTAAGCGCCACTACTATGGGAGTTGAAAGGACCTGGTTTAGTGAGATTCATTCGTGGTTTCGTAGACTGAGCTTTTAGTTCGACCATTACATGCATTGAAATATTAGACAGAACAGAACAGTTTTGGAGTAGAATTTACAGAGGTAATCAGTTCAACATTCAAATATGTTCAATCGCCACCGGCGGTTGATGTTAAATAATCCACGTGAAGTGAATTTATAGAAGTGAATTAATCCAGCATTTAGTATTATTAGTTGATTAGTGCATTTAGCGCACAATGTCAAGTATTCAAATACGGTAACATTCACATTTCCTTTTATACTTTAAGACTACCGTGAAATTTCCATAAAAAGATCTAAAGAAGATCAACTGTAATGCAAGGTAGTGCCAGCTCATGTTGTTATGTTGTTAATATGCAATACAATATATATTCTTGCCTTAACGTTCCATAGCAAATCTTCAAATGATTTTACTGCCAAATGTTACAAAAAGGAAATTGTTCTTGCCAGTGGTAGATGATGTGAGAAAAGACACTTTATATGTCGTGAATTTGTTTCTATTTTTCAATAAAATTTGTGAAGCTATGTAACATAGAGCGCTAATGAATTGGGAAGATTGGCAACAGGCAAATTGAGAAGATTCACAACATTATAATCAGATGTCTCCTTGTTGTTAATCAAAGTCATTTTCCCGCCATCCCGTCATCTTTTCAAGATCGCGTCCCTTCCCACTTTCTCCGCAATTTTCCTCATAGTATAGATTCCTGCGGCTCAATTTCTTCCTCATCCACGCCCTTTGCCGGCGCGTGCGGTGCGCTTTGAGTGTCGCGCGTGACACAGTGCCAGATGCGCCGGATGCGGCGGAGACAAACAGGTGACGAGGGGCGACCGCCTCGTTCAAAGTGCGCCGCCCTCGCGTTCCACGCGCTTTCGCTAAAAACAGAACTCTAAAGGACACATCTAGACCAGGGGTTCCCAACGGGGTGGTATCGACCCCCTAGGGGTCGATGAATTTTAAAAGGGGGGCATGGTGGTGAAGGGTTCGATTAGAGGTCGATAGCTGAGAGTACAGGGTGGCTCATCGGAATAATAAAGACGACATTGATTGCAAAGTAATATTATTTAGTTGGTTATTATTTTTCTCGCATTACTCGCGCTTTCGCTAAAAACAGAACTCTAAAGGACACATCTGGGCTAGGGGTTCCCAATGGGGTGGTATCGACCCCCTAGGGGTCGATGAATTTTAAAAGGGGGGCATGGTGGTGAAGGGTTCGTTTAGGGGTTGATAGCTGAAAGTAGTACAGGGCGGCTCATCGGAATAATCAAGACGTCAAGTATTACGAAGAAGTATTAATAAAGTTGAATTTTTTCTGATATTTGATATTCATTTCTTTTATGTTTTCATCTACTAATTCATGTAAATTTTTTGTTTTTTGAAGTTTATCATCATTCACATGAATGAAAATCAATATTTTGCAATTAAATCTGTGAGTTTTCTTCTGAGAATTTGTTGATGTTTGTAAAATTAAAAAAAATATATTTGGTCAAAAAATAACGAAACAATTCTAATATTTTTTTCTATTTTTTTTTGTTATTTGTGTAAATTATCCGTGTCATTTAGGTTCCAATATTTGTGCTGTGAATATGTTATGTGCTGTATCCTATTATAGAGAAAAACCTAAGGAGTCCATGAAGCAAACCATTCTTTTGAAAGGAGACAATGACAGAAAAATGTTGGCAATCCCGGATCTAGACGCTCGGTTTGAAGTTTCAAAATCATGGTTTTAGAGATAATACAAAGAAAGAAAATAATTTCTTATTGTTCGTAAAAAAAATTTCACAGTATCTAACGCTTGAAGATATTGTAACCGATTTGAAATTAATCTTCCCATTTCTCGTCATTGTGTCCTTGACACGAATTTTTTACAAATTTACTTTCTACAAATGTACTAGATTTTTTCTACGCGTTTGTTTCTTCGTGATTTTCTTCATTGTAGCACTAAACCTTCCTTGAGTTAATTAACTAATGTTACTGAATGTCACCTCAACGCCTTTTATTGCCCTTTTATGATTTTCGTGTTTGTTTTTTAAAATATTACAATAAATATTTATTTACCTGTGTCATTAATTGACTCTTGGTCTCACAATTGCAAGTGTTTTCTAATGTTTATTTATATACTTTTTCATGTCTTCTACGAGCCGTTTTGATTTGATCTTTTCAAAATACTATGACAAAAATAAAGCCCTTATCACATTCTTGACAAATATGTCCAATAATAATATTTTTCAGGCTAAAATGTTATAAGTTAACATTACATAACATTTTTGTTTCTCAATACATGCAGGTTATATATTCTCGAATTCACGATCATCATCTCAAGATATTAGAGATGAGAGGGAAAAAATATTTTCGCTTAAATCAGCAGCAGTTAAGCAACAGAAATTTATGTCACCATTGAGTGCTTCCTTGTTCGAAAGCACTTCGACATCGGTCTCGCAACTCAATTGACTTCCGCGAATCTCCCGCATTCTGTTTCGCAGTTCCGCAGTTCCACTCCGCTGAGTTCTGACGTGGCTCCGCGAGTTCCGCTGGGCCGCCCCGCCCTTCACGGAGTTCCCCAAGGTCCTCTGCCGCTGCGCGCCTTTGCGCCGCCCGGGGCACCGCGCCCCTGCCCTCGACACGCACCCCCGTGCCCTGCCGGAAGCCCTGCAAAGGGCCCTGGAGCCCCCTGCTGCTTCAATGGCAGCTGCCGTGCTTTACTCGCCAGCGGTACACGTGTTTACATCTGTTCTGCTGCCGACCGGTTGAAATGTGGTCATACCAGCTATGCCGTGATGTTGGATTCAGACGCTGTTTAGAGGAGAATTCTGGTGGCCGGCTGCTCTGATCGGTAATTTTCCATGGTTTTCCGGATCAATAGCAGGTGAATGCTAGAACACATGTTAACAAACTGGCCACGGTCCGCGCGCGATCTTCTCCTCAGTCTGGCCCACTCTTTTCCTCTTACACACACGAACACACTTACCCCCTTAACTTTAAGTACACCATTATCTATTGTTTCTTGAAATTTGATCATCGAGTTAAGAGGGTCGTACGTGATTTTTGGTATGTAGATTTTACGATTGGCTTTTAGGTAGATAACAAGCGTTCAACTTGGCTATATGTGGGTTGATTGGTGTTTCTCTCCTTGAGCTTTTAAGTTCTTATCCTAAGTCTTCTACGTGATTGTTAACATTTTGACAGTATTAATGTTTTATTTGCAAATGATCCTAGCGGAGTCATTCAAAATTAATTGGTTAATTTTTTCCACTCTAGGCAGGATAGACTTTCTCCGAAATTGTTCCTCTTTCTTAATATCAATAGAAAGTTCCCTATCCTAAGGTGATATCCTTCTCTATTGTCGATCTATAACATGTTCAATGGCATATTTTGTTTGTTTAAATAACAATAACAACTTACTATCAGTTAGCTCCACAATAATGTAAGAGATTTGGAATGCAAATTCTTATTTGCAAAATTCTTTAGGGATGTATGCTAATCTTGTTTTCCTTTATAATACTGTTTGTGTAATTTCTAGTATAAATTCACTTTTGATATTTTACAAATCACTTTTATGTGGTATTTGATTTTCAATGTTTTCGTTTTTATTTCATTTTGAGATCTACATTTCATTTTTATTTTTGTTTCATTTTCGTTCTGATGAATATTTTGTCTGAATAAATGGAATGATTTTAAATGCTGGTTATTTTATTTTTGAGAGAAACGTTAAAACCCATGACATTAGTATGAGACTGTTGAAACACATGACATGTGACATGAGAGCTTGGAGAAATTGAAAATGCATACATATGCAAACTTTTATGCACCCAACAAAGACATAAAAGTACTATCATCAATATACTTTCATATTCTGCGGATCAATGATTGAGCGGGAGAAAATCTGTTTCATCGTATTTGAAAAACGATTAACTACTGTGCTCGACTACTAGTTCGTGTAGGGATAAACGAGTTTGCAAGCGAACAGGTGATGTTGCTCTATTCCCGTCCATAAACGCATTTAGCTTTCGGATCGTTAGCAGTTCCTCTGATGGGGTTTGTTGTGTCGCAGAACTTCGTTGTTGGGAAACGGAGCTCGTGTTAATGCAGTTAGAGAATTTAATTCATATTCATGGGAAATATGGACGCCCTCAAGTTGAACTCGCAGAGTGGACGGCAATAAGTACTCCCCTCAGGCACTGACGGCGGTTAGTGTCTCATCTGCTACGTGCCAGCACCTACACGGCTCGATTGCTTCAGCAATTTGCAAGCGTTTCGAATACGATTAGAAATGTATTCTTTCAGAATTTTCTTAGAAAAAGACGTGTATAATATATTTTGTAATAATGTATTTTTTATCGACTTAAAGTAGACAAGGTTTGTGCTCCTGCACCACAATGCAAAGGAACTCTTAACGGCCGAAGTCAGTTAAGGTTTGGTTAAGGTAATACTGTAGTGTTAAAATATCGACTTAACGCTCGGTTAGCGCCTCGGTTTATTCACTTTAATCGCGTCTGTTACTTGCTGTTCGTTGGTTACTTTAAAGATTTTAATTACTTTACTTAAAGACCCAATTTCTTTAAAGACTATTGTATGATTGAAAAACTAAAGCAAGATGTGAAATTTAAGACTGAAAGCATGATCCACTATCTGAAGAACAACGAAAGGAAGAATTGTTGTGATGCATAATTTTATGGTTTGACTTGTAAAACGACTCGGCTAAAAGGAAATGAAAAGGAAGTTGAAAATCAAAGAATTTAATGAAAAGTAATTTCCTATTTCACAAAACCCATTATATCTAAGAAAACATATATCATTAAGTGTTTAAAAAATCAAGCGGCAGATGAAGTATTTCTAGTTGTAACGAAACTTAATGGCTTTGATAGACTAAATGTGAAAAAGCAAGTTTTTATTGAGACAATAAAAAGGAGATTTTTTGTACTATTCAAAAATGAAGATATTTTTGCCCAAATACACTCTTTACCTTGAATATCTTATAATTATGTATGTTAAATTTTTGGGAATTAATGGGATAATAGAATTCTTACAATTTCAAACTGACAAGTATTCTTAAAACATGTTTAGGCCTAGTTATTTCATCTTGATCATTCTCTGGTGGTTGATATGCCGAATTCTGTCTGCCCGTCTCTTAAAAGGTAATCAATAACGCATTTTGAATGAACATCTAGCTAAGAATGAAAGAAAGGTAATCTGCTGAAACCAAGCTCACATGTCGTTGTGAGAAAACGGACGCGTACTTCAATTATTAAATGAAAATTTCTTTATGTCAGCTTTTAGTTAATTTTTCTGGCAATTATACGCACTGACAACCAATACCGAAAAAAGACCAACAATAACAGAAAGTTGGTGTGAATAGCTTGACAGATTTCATTTCTGAAATAAATTTTCAACATCATTTTGCAGATATGAAATCTACATATCATCAACCTCCAAAATGAATTGCTGAGCAACTGAGCATTTTTCACTGTTCGAAACTGTAACAAATGCATTTATGGGCAATATTTTATTTTATGTTTTTACAGATATGTGAGTGTGTGTTTTAGGCAAGAATAACGAAAAAACTTTTCATACTTGTCATATTGAATATTCTGACGATTGCAAATTTTTAATCCAGAAACATTTTATTGAATATTCAGAATCCATTAAATGAAATTAGTTCGCGATTAGAGCGTTCCATGACAGGGATATTGGCTGTCTTTCTGAGCTGTCTGACTCGATGCTCTATAGAGCTTGCTACACAATTACCACGAGAAAAAATCAACATGTTTCCACTCAGGGTATTCAATTAAAGTTTTATTTCGTGCACAGGAATTCAGAGTTAAACCGCCACCCCACCACTGGCTTTTCCAATCCGCTCACCCGTGCGAGGAATTTATCCGAGAGCTATCCTCCTCACCCAGACCGCGCGCCCTTTTAACGACATATGCACCACGCGGGTCCACATAACATCCGGGCTAACGCAGCGACAGCGCCCGTGTCGTGTGCCAGAATTAGCGGCGCTTAAGTAGTTTTCCCTTAACGAAAAATCCAGACGCAATCGCTCGTTTAATTCCCGGCCATACTCCATCATCGCCGGGGCCTGCTTAAAAAATCCGCAGCGCACCGCCAGCAAAAAAGGGGCGGGGCGGGCGGCGCCGCATATCAAACTGCCTGCGCGCACCTCCCCCCCGTCCCGCTCCCTCCTCTGCAACGGCCGCTGGTGCTATCGTCACTCCCCTATCGAACGCGCGCAGCTTGCGTTGTCCCCCCCCCCATCTACCGCTTGGCGTGTCCTTGTGCTTTCGTCCGCCGTTTTAATCCCTCGGAACTTCTCATCAGCGTCTCTTCTGGCCATCGTCTCTATTGCTGGCTCTTCTCGTCGTTTGACTTTCTACCCCAATTCTCAGTAGTAGATACTGTGTCATCTGCCTTTCGGTTCATTTCGCTTGTCCCCCGCTTTTCTTGCCCTGTTTGACTGTACATTCCATTCGCTCCGTTGCCGTCTTTTTACAGCCACAAACTCGTTTTTCTGACCTCTGATTTCTCTATTATTCTTCTTGTTTTTCTAGATTCCTTTCAATCACATTTTTCTCTTTATTTATGCCAATTTTTCTCTTTATTTAAACCTTTACCGCCATAACTCAATTGGGAATTTTCTTTTTTCGTTTTCTACTTCCTCATAAACCCTACCCTTCACTGCCATGACGTCATATTTCTGTCTCTGTCTCTGTCTGTCTGTCTGTCTGTCTCTCTCTCTCTCTCTCTCAATGTCTCTCTCTGCCAATATCTCTCTCCATCAATGTCTCTCTCTGCCAATCTCGCTCTCTCTCAATGTCTCTCTCTGCCAATCTCTCTCTCTCAATGTCTCTCTCTGCCAATCTCTCTCTCTCAATGTCTCTTTCTGCCAATCTCTCTCAATGTCTCTCTCTGCCAATCTCTCTCTCTCTCAATGTCTCTCTCTGCCAATCTCTCTCAATTTATGTCTCTCAATCTCTCTCTCTTAATCTCTCTCTCTCAATCTCTCTCATGATCAACCCACCCCTTCTACCCGTCATTCCATATCCCTAGCTCCTCCTCCCTTTTGACTCCGTCACCGTCCGTCCATTTGTGCATCCCCGCTGCGCGTCGCCGTGCTTTCTGCGCTGCCATCGCTTGCCCTTTGCGCCGCCGTCGCCGCCCAGGCCGCCGCCACCGCGGCTCGCTGCCCTCCTGCCACTCGCGCCTCCTCCTCGGCTGTTGTCGCCCGCGCCGGCCGGCCGCTGGAGCGCTCCGCTCGCCGGCATTCTCTTACCCCGCTGCACCGAATGCTCCCTCTTCCGCAATATTGACTTATCTCCCCGCCCCCCACGCCCGCCCGCGCCCGCTCGCCCCGCTGCCACTTTGGACGGCGCTATCTGCGCCATGCGCTCTCCGCCGTCCAATTCCCATCGATCTTCACTCGACGCATTACTTTCTCACATTTGCTGATTGCCGTTCAAACTGTATTATGTTGCTTCGAGATTAGCCAGTTGCTTTCTGATATTTCGTGATTTAGAAGTAGTGTTCGTTCGTTGAAAGTTATGACTTTTTCCTACCATTTTTATTGATACCAGCAGCAAACAACACTAATGTCACTTGTTTCTTCATGCTACACATTGAGACTCATCGTCAATACTCCTAAGTATTACCATCACAATCACCACCACACTCATCATTATCGTTCGTCAAGAGTCACAAACACACAATGCGAATCACTAATTACGAACCCCAGAAACCTAAAAACCTCCAACAATCTCTTAAACCACCCCACAACCACCTCCATTGATCAACCAGCCACTCCCGAATCACCGCATTATCTGCATTTTCTCTGAAATCACCCTCTCTACTCCATATCTCCGATAGCTGTACCCTCACCTCTGTCACCACCGTCATCATGGCCGTTTCTTCCGCTACCTTCCTCTCCACTTAATCCCCGCCTCCGGCCGGCGCGCGCCCCTCCGCCCCGCAGCCAATTTGTATGGAGTTCGACGGCACGTCGCCGCGCGGGCGGGGCGGGGCGGGGCGGGGCGGGACGGGACGGGGCGGGGCGGGGCGGGGCGGGGCGGGGCGGGGCAGGCGGGCAGTGGGAGAGCCGCGCGGGTCGGTCGCGGTGCTCGGTCGGGCGACGCGAATAGATTGGGGCGCTTCTGCGGCTTAACCCCTCTTCTCCCCGCCCCTCCTCGCCTCCCCCGCCCCGCCCCGCCATCTGCGCCTGTTTGCGTCGCGGCCGCCGCCGCCGCTTGGTTTAATTAAACGAAAAACTTCGGCGTCGCAGGCAGCGTGGGCGGAGCGGCCGGCGAGGGTAAAAGGGCTGAGGGGGCGGGCGGGGACGCCGCGCGACGCGGCGCGGCGGCGGTGGAAGGGCGGGGACAACTGGTGGGGCTGGGGAGGGGGTGAAAGTGAAAAAGCGCGAGATGGATGCGGGGCGCCGGAAGCGGGCGAAGTAAAATGAGGAGAGGGAGAGGCGGAGAGAGCAATGATTGAGTGGCATTCTGTGAGGAATAGAGCAAACAAGGGAGATTTAAAACATAAGAGAAAAGAGACTGGAGAAAAATTTTTAACTAAAGTAATGTAAACAAGGCATGTGCTTAGATGTCGGTGGAAATGAGGTTAGATTAATCAGATAAACTGAAAAATGAAATACGCGTAGCTCGAAAGACTGTAGAAAATGAGAAGATAAAAATAAGAAGAACACGAGGAAACGAGAGAGGTAACTTTTCAAAAAGTGGAAATCTAAAGAGATAAAATAATAACCTATAGGTATATGACAAAGACGTAGTGCAATAGGAATGATTGACAATCCGAAGACATCCGTAACATTTAGTTAGAAATAATTCATGAACGGAACTAATAGATCAATAGCTATGGATGAAAGCGAGCGTAATATCATTCCATTACACAATTTGTAGGAACAATAGAAACCTAACAAGAACCGCCTAAATCCAGTTTGAGGCGACAGGCAGTTATGTGAATACAAAGTTAGGAAGATAACTAGCGACGGGAAAACAACCAGATGCAGAGAAGATGGAAAGAGAAAAAGAGAAAATAGAGTCGTGCACGCTAAAGGGACAACACGAAGGCAAGATAAACACAGACGACGCAAACAGGAAAACAAGACAAACACCCAAAGAGGAGTGCAAGACAAGACCGGAAACACAGACCACACCACCACATAACGCGCCCAACGCACTAAAAGTAGTTGAGGAAGAAAGGACAAAGGCCAAGAACAGCGGGAAGCGATAGTTGGGAACGAATCAGGTTTGGCAGTCGCGCCCTGAAGCTAAAGTGAGGGTGAATTGATGAGTTGGGAGAGCTTCGTAAGTAGCAAGATAAAAATGCACGATAAGAAATAAATCTACGGATGTGTAGAAGTACCTATAAAGGAATGATATACCGCCAAAAGGGTGGGGGGATACGAAAGCAAGACAAACAACCCAGACAGACAGGGAGACGTACAAAACAGCAAACCAGGCCAACGCAATTCGCGTCCAACGATACGCGAGGCAGAAGCGCGCGGCGGCTGCAGCAGCCGGAGGTTGGAAGGGGGCGTGGCCCGCAAGCGGAGGCGGCGGGCGGCGCGGTACTGCGAGCTAGTAATTAGCGCTGTGGGTAGCGACGCGGCGTCAGCGGCGGCGGTGGCAAGCGCAGCGCGGCGGCGTGACGCGCATTCGCGTAAGCTGCCGCCACGCCCCCTTCTCCTCCCCGCCACCCGCTCCATATTCTTTGCGGCCTGCGGCGGCGGCGGCGGGTGCCGCGTGCCGTCGCTGGTGTGTTGCGCCGAGCCGTCGCTCTCTCCGCCCGCCTTCTCGCCAGCCCTCTCGCCCGCCCTCTCGACACCCTCTCGCCCGTCCTCTCGCCCGTCCTCTCGCCCACCCTCTCACCCGCCATCTCGTCCACCCTCTCGCCCGTTCTCTCAGCGCCCTCTCGCCCGCCCTCACGCCTGCCCCCTCGCCTACCCTGTCGCCAGCTCTTTCGCCCGTCCTCTCGCCCATCCTCTCGCCTATCCATTCTCTCGGCGCCCTCTCGCCCGCCCTCTCGCCGCCCTCTCGCCCGCCCTCTCGCCCACCCTCTCGCCCGCCCTCTCGCCCGCCCTCTCGCCCGCCCTCACCCCCGCCCTCTCGCCCGCCCTCTCACTAACCCTCTCGGCGCCCTCTCGCCCGATTTCTCGCTCGCCCGATTTCTCGCCCGCCCTCTCGCCCGCCCTCTCACTCACCCTTTCACCCGCCCTCTCGCACGCACTCTCGACCTCCATCGCCGCCCCTTTGCGGCGGCGGCGAAGGAGGGTGCGGCGTGCCGTCGCGGGTGTGTTGCGCCGGGCTGTCGCTCTCTCCGCCCGCCCTCTCGTGCTCCGCAGCGCTCTCTGGAGGGGCGGGCGCAGCTTCTTCGTTAGCGATGCGGCACTCGGGCGCGCGCCGCGCCGCGGGGGCTCCGGGACCACGCGGGCCGCGGTCACTGCGGCGGCCGCCGCGCCCTTATTAACACTTGTTTTCTTTCCCCGAACGCCCGCCTCTCATTTAAAAGGATAACCGAATACGGGGGATTACACAAAGGGTTTGTTCATTTTCATAATTGCTAGTTCGTACTTGTTTGTTTCATATGAAAATTACACGATGAAAATAAGTAAGTGATATACTTACGAGAGCTTGAGATAGATCTATAGCGAATACAATCGCAGGGATTCTACTAACATTATCAATCTTTCCAGCACCATGATGGTTTGTTAAGTTAACATATTATTTTTAAATAAAATTGTGCACATATTTCTTCCTGTGAGCCGGGGTAGTTTTCGAGAAGTTGTAGTTCATTCAACTTTATTGAGGAAGTGTTCTCGACTACGTATACTAGATTTATGGTATATGAAAGAAACTGTTAACTTGTCGGTCGCCAACTTTAGAGCAACTCTTTTCATACTTGATAGATTTCAAGGAAGGGTTGACGTGAATAAACTATGTTAACGAACTTTCTTCCCTCTTTCCCTACCAGAAATAAAAAATATATATATTTGCCTTGAGATTTTTCTAACACAACGCTGAAACAAAACCGTATAAGAAACTAAATTTGGACACAAAATGAAATGATTTCAAGACACTCTATGAATAAATTCATTAAAATATTTCCGTTAACGGAACAATTAAATTTCTCTTCACTAGGAACGTTGATACAGTCGAGATTTGAGAACGCTCTGAAGTAATGTTTTTAGGACACTTTACTTTCAGTAACACATTTTTCAATTTAATTGTTTTTACTATTGTAGAAAATCTAATTTATTTTTCGAGACATTTATCACATTTAATGTCATAAAGTGCCTTTAATGGTTTTCTTCGTCATATTTGTTCAGTTTTTGAGCGATAAAACTGATATATCTCATTCTCAAAAATTGAAGATATTTGATAAAATCAATATCTTTATAAAACGAATTAATTTTTCAGGTGCACAAGCCACTATTTATATTTTTCTTGTTTTGTTAAATCACTTCGTTGAGTGAAAGTGACATAAATTTACTCCATTTTCGTGAGTGCATGTAAATATAGAATGGAGGATATAAATGAGCTTTAGTGGGGCTTATAATGTGACCCTTTCTCAATAGAATTCCTCTACGCAGTAAATCTTCAATATGGTCAGTAGCTGAATTATCTCTTGAATTATGTGGTATCGATGGTCGTAAACTAAATTCCACAGCATTCTGTGGCAGAGAAACAATAATTTAACTAGTTTGTGAAAGAATATTTATCACGTGTGTAACCTCAAGTTTTTAAATTGATTAACCAAATTTTATTACGTATATTTCAATGTATATAAAACAATTGCAGCAAATTTCGCAAAAGAATTGTTTACTTTCATAAAATGTCTTAATACTAGTTACGAAGAAGGGATTTTCAAACACATATTTCAAAATACAAACGAGAATTTACTTTTGATGCTTCATTTTTCTGTAATATTTCAAATAACTGAAATATGTTTTCTTTTGGTTATTATAATTATTTTTAGATGTTATTACACTTATGAAATCAATTTATACATATTTAACGAATTGTACTCATTTCTTTTCTAGATTCTTTCCACATTTCTTTTTTAAATTTGATAAATTATCACTCAGTATTGCCCGTTTAACAAAATTTATCGTCTTCACGTAACGGGAAGGAGACGGAGAGAGAAGTGATGATCAGATGATAAGAAGTACTCCTCACTACTTCCCTGCGTCATTTTGAGTATTTTTGATTCCCCAAAATTAGAGATCATAGGCCGGAGGAGTAAATTTCACATTTGCGACTTCTCTTCCATCCAATTGCTAGATACCAAACCTCCCCAGCTTCATTTACGACTCCCAACTCGGAAGGAATTCACGTTTTCTTCCAAAACCCAAGCACCACTCCGCGTGCCTGCAGAAGTACCGTGTGCAGTCATCTATAAACGGAGACGCAGAAGCCTCCAGAAGCAGAACGGTTATGGTTATAATGTCGCCGAGGCAACGACCTGAGCCGGGCCCAAAGCAGCTGCGCATGGCTCTTACGGAAACCTGCGACGCCGGGCTCGACTCCTCAAATCCGGGGCCGTGATTGGTTCTCTGCGCAGCTGCTAACACGGCGATGTTTATAGTCCGGCGTTGAGAGTCCATAAGATGCGCCGTAATGGCGGGGGTAGGGGTGGGGGAGTGAGAGAGAGGGCCTCGGGTTCCAGGGATTCTGGCTTGAGCGGGCGCCAGAGCCGTGCTCTCGCTGCCAGAGAGCGCTTGTTGCGGTCTCGCTCGGGGAAGGACACCTGCTTTACCAAGGCGATGCGGATGATTTGTGATTCGTCGCTGTGAAATTGGGATCTTACGTGTTCTACATTGTGCTGAAGGTAAATCCGTGACCTACTACAGAGATTTCCTCCACGGACATGCCCTCCGCGTCCAATTTTCTGCTTGGAATTTTGCCCAGTGGCCAACGCTCTCGCGAGTTTGATTTACACCCACAAAACATGAAATTTTATCAAACTATTTCCCGGGTACAAATTGAAATACATGATTACGTTGAGAAATTACATTCATAACGATTTCTTTGATATCATCGGAAGCTGTACTGAAATTTTTTATGCCGTAAACTTATTTATGTTTACAATTTATCGTGTTTGTAGAAAGATAAGAGGAGCGGCAAAAAAAAGTGAGGATAAAGTGTATAAGAATTATATACTTTTTTTCGAAAATATAACAATCTCACACTAAACGTCTTCTTTAGTTCAAAGTTCATCATCAATGTGAGATCATGTGTTCGCTGAAATGAAATTTCAACTAGGCAATTATATTACCTTGATAGATTAAGCATCATTTGAAGAGTAGTCTTGCATTTTCATCTTACTTTTAATTTTATATGTAATAGCTGAAATAAACATGCTTCATCACTAATATGACTTAACATATGACATATTATAATTTTCTGTTTTAGTTGTAACCAAATATTCTTACATATGCGAATAATTCGCAACTGCAAGAATATATATTAAAAATATTAAGAATACCTATTTAATTATTCTATCAAAATAATAAGAATATCTATTAAATTTAAATCCATTTATATTAAATTTATATTAATTATAAAACCATTTATCCCCATAAATCCCTTGAAATTTCCATTCATTTCCATCCCCATACTTGGAAAGGCAATGAAATGTACAAAATACCACCTAGACGAAGACTTGCAGCGCGCTTCACCGCCCGTTCTTCGCCTCTGAGCAAGACCTCCCCGAGCGACCCCCGGCTGTTGCTCTCCCGACCCGCGCCGCTTCACGCCCCGCCCCCACGCCTTCGGCCGCCCGACCCGGCGCCGAGAGGAGGCATTGATAGCCCGCAATCGAATTAGGCGGCGGCGGCGTTAATGCGGCGGCCTCGCCCCCGCCCCCGCCCCCGCCCCCGCCCTCGCCGTCGCCCTCGGCGCCGACGCCGACGCCTCTGCCGCCGACGCACAGTGTGTAATTTTGGCCGTCTAGCTGGAAAAAATTAAATTTTCGACTGAATCGAAATAATAAAGTAGCTAGATTTCTGTGCAGTAGTATGTTCCAACTATGTGAGAACGTTGTTAGTTTTCTCTTGAAGGTCACATGAACTCCATGGTCCATGTTGAAACATGTGTATCGCTGCTCCGACAGTGCTCAGCTCTGAGGGATCCCTTTCAGTCTTGGAAGTTCTCTTGGTTGGGATACACCACTTGTTTGAGACTGTGATTTGTGGGATTATTAGAAGTTATTGAGTTTTGTAAAATCCAAATAATATGTCCAATAATGTTAAACAAATGTAACGTTTGAAAAACGTATACTGTAATGAGGGCTAATAAAATGGCAACGGCTTAATTGTAAAATATTCAAATTTCCTAAATCTTTTACAAAATATTTCGTAAATAATTAAGTTTTACAAACAAGTATGTTTATTTGTACTACATTATTTATACAACAGACCTGAAAAACTACAGGAAATTCATATCGAAGAGAGTTATTAGTTTTTTTCCTCCTAGATCGTCAAAATTACACACTGTGCGCCGCAGCTATCGCCGTTACGCGCTCCACTCCACCGCTGCCGCCCCCGCGGCCGACGCCCCCGGCTCCGCCAACACAGCCGGCGCCAAGCCGCCCAGGGCTCGGCTCTGTTGACTTCGCTGGGCCACGCCCCCCCCCCCACCGCCGCCGCTGCCGCTGGCGCCGTCGCCCTCTCCTTTAATTCGGCTATTCGGAGCTGTACCTTCCACCACGCCTCTTGTCTCCGTTCCAGAATGAGTTGTCGCTGGAACAGCGGTCAACGCACCGATGTTGTTTACGTCATTGCCGCCTAGCCTCCGCCTAATTGCTGTTCTGTTGCCTTCTTCGCCTTCTGCCGTCGCTCGGCGTGCTCTGCTTGTGATGTTGGTTACTGGCGCCTTTAATACGGTTGTTCGGAAATTGTAATCAATACCCCTTCCTCTGCCCTGACAGAGATTTTATCGTCATTCCGGACGCTACAGTCCTTTCGAACACAAGCTACACTGCCTCTGAGTATCCTAGCTCCAACTTGACTGGATGTTTCCTCTCTTACTGTTATTATCTCCACCGCTACCGCCGATCTTATTGTGGTTCTCTTTTTTCGAGTACCATCGGAAAATTTCTGATGTAACCAGTGGCAGACAAGCCATCAACTTTACGATCTCCCCTTCTGCCGCTAAGTGGGCGGGGTTGAACCTCCTTCGGCTATCTGGACTTCACCCTGCTGGCTATTCTGAGCACCGCAACCACTTCTGTTGTGCTGCTTTCGTCTTCAGTTCGTCCTCCGCTGCTGCTATTGTCGCCGTTCCTGTAGGAGTCCCGAGTAATGGCGAACGCCTCTCCTGTGGTCTGTGAGAGAGCTGTTATCGCAGTTTCAGCCACTTCCGTCGAATCGAACACCACCAGCGCCTCTAAGCCCTGCGCCTCTCTTTGTTGAATTCTCATCCGTTCAACGGCCTTCCACGCATGCGCGCTTCCTTTTGTGTAGTTGCGAGCTCTAGGCGCCTCCCTATCTCCGGTGGTCATAGATAGATTTGATTTATTTAGCCATTTGTAAATACATATTTACATACTTTGTTTACATCTATAGGTATACTCTATTAACTATTTACAAAATAAATTCTCTGCGTTTATGTATTTTATAACTTTTTTAAAAATTCTTTAATTTTATCACTATTTTTAATTTTTAACGGTTAAATCATTAAAATATATTAATTAATTCAAATCCTTTTCAAATAGTCTATTTGTTTCCTCTACGCTTTTACTGAAATGAATTACTAAATTTTGTGCTTGTCTTATTTCTCTTGATGTTTTA
This sequence comes from Teleogryllus occipitalis, assembly GCA_011170035.1. Taxonomy (NCBI): domain Eukaryota; kingdom Metazoa; phylum Arthropoda; class Insecta; order Orthoptera; family Gryllidae; genus Teleogryllus; species Teleogryllus occipitalis. The sequence continues at coordinate 37,456 of BLKR01009462.1, read as the reverse complement.
ACTTCCACTCTTTGGATTTGTTTACATTTTCTGTTATCTGACGTTTAATTAATTTAAAATTAAAAATAAGATATGATGATTTTTTTTGTTTTATTGGAATAAATTTCAGAGTTTTTAATGTGAGTTTCTAGCATTGGAATGTATCTATTGTATTGAATTATTACTCTCATGGCTTTATTTGGTTGTACGAAGAAATAAAGGAGGTCATCTCCGTCAACTTAGTAAATTTATTGAGATAGCCGGCTTTCGACAGCTTTGTCATCATCATCATCATCATCATCATCAGTCTACAATGTAAAGAAAAGAAAATATAAATAAAATACCAATAAATTACAAGATAAGATAGAAAATTAAATCACACAATGTGAAACGTAAGGGGATATTAATATACAGCCCAGTAGAAAATGCATTGTATATTTTGTGACGTCATTTGATACTGGTCTGTATATTAATATCTCCTTGCATTTCACGTTGTATAATTTAATTTGCTATCTTATTTTGTAGTTTATTGGTATATCAATTATATTTGTTTCCTTTACATTGTAGACTGATGATGACGGCAAAGCCGTCGTAAGCCGGCTATCTCAATAAATTTACTAAGTTGACGGAGATGACCTCCTTTATTTTTTCGTATAACAAAGTCAACAACACCACATCACAATTCCCACAATTATGTGGTTATATCTGAAGTTTTTTAATTTCATTTTTTTAGCTCCAATGTAATGTTCCAAAGTAATGAAATGGGGTGCAATTATGGATTTATATATAAAAAATCTTGTATATCCATTTATGTATGATCCAATTCTCTTTAAAATATTAAACTTTCTCTCAGTTTTCTTTACTATGGACTTTATGTAATTATTAAAATTTAATTTACTATTGATAATAAATCTGACAAACATTTCATTTTATATACCGGTTGTATTTCATTTAAGTTGGTTGCGAATAATTTAGATTCTCCTACTTCTGTGTTTTTTCCAGTATGTAAAATCACAAATTTAGTTTTTTCATGATGTATGTTTTAAAAATTTTCATAAACGAAACCAGCGCTAGATCTATCACTATCTTCCTTCTCAATCCCAAATACTGGATCGTCATTGTTAATGCCAATAGTTTATATTGTATCTGAAATGTAATCGGTGTTATCCCAGATGTCTTCACTAACGACGCCGTCAACTCCTCAGATCTCTACTGTGTTTACTCTCGTAGTCATGGCCTTTATTTATTTTCATGTTGCTGTCGTCTGTGTCAATATCATTTACAACGTATCCTGTGCTGCTATCTACGCAGTGTTTGCGTTCTAAACGTTTATTATGTCATATCCATCATTACGTCCTTCACCATAGCCTTGATTACTGATCACAAACCTATTGACCATGTTGAGGGTTTTTTAATGTCTTTATTTCAAAGTATGTGTATCACAAATAATATCGACATTTCTTACATACATTTCGTACTTTATCTTTACCATGAGAGCCGTTCTCATTTGAAGTCTCCCTGTGCTGTCAATACTTTCGTTATGCTGCACAGACACTGTTGTAGCAGTTACTACTTCCGTGTTTGCTTTAAATGTCTTCATTCTTGCAATAGCCAACGCGATCTTTACTGGCATCATCGCCTCAAACCGATTGGCATTGCAGATCGTGACTAACTTGTGCGTTGGTGACAAAGCAGATATCACCGTTATGGTCCTTGCTGAGATCACTAATGTCATACCAACGTCAGTGATACAAGCCGCTCTGCTTTTCCCGCAGCCACCATCACCACCTCTGCCGTCATGCCTTCCGCGCTCGACAGTGCCCATGTGGCTGGCTGACATTAATGCATCTGCCTTTGGCGGTGACGCTTTCGCTAGCGCCATTACGGCCGCCGCCGCGAACGCCAACACCTCTGCTCTTGACCGCCCCACCGTCACTGATATAATTCATGAACCCGAACCCGTTGAAGTTGATAGCTCTAAATCAGGCTATGACCCATGACGTTTGTGTTCATTTTATTGATGTTACCATCAAATCTGACCTTACCTCAAAATGTCCATCAATTGCCGTTGTTCTACTTTTATAGTAGACAGTATTTGTATATTGTGTCGGAAATTTTGAAAATACTATTTTACGTCGACAGGTTTTATCTTTGCCATTTTTGTACCATCGCTACCTTCGCTTTCATCTATACAGTAATATTATGCATGCGTATTTCGTTAATCTTCACTATGTCTACTACTTCCTTACTGTAAACATAATTTTACAGGCACATTTACAGCCACATGCCGATTACAAAATTATAGTCACATGCCGATATCTCCATTTTGTATTTATTTATTTTTTAATTTATTGAAACATTTATAAAAGAAACCAATGAAGTGATGCATCATAAAACGTTTATTCTCGGCTGTTAACTTTTATTTCTAAAATACTTTGGAAACCAAAGTTTAGTCTGAGTTAGGTATTCCCAAGAGCTGTGAGAGCAATACTAAAAATATAAATCAGAAACAGCTTTGTCAAAAACAAATTCGTGATTTGTAATGTCATGTTTTCCGATTTTACTTCAGTCGAATTTACCAAATCTCTAATACAAGTTGTTATACTCTTTATCCATATTATTTGTCGTGTATATTTTTGCTTTAGCGCATGTATTTGAAGTAAGATTTCTAATTTTAATGCATTATTATTGCTTCTACATTCACTGAGGTAGTACGCATTCAACGAAACAAGCCGACATTTTTAGGAACCACGGGCTTAAACTATTGATCCTACTATCAGTGCCTTTTACATTACAACGTCGCCGCTAGAATATTCTTTTCTTTCGCCTCGCAATTGTTCCCGCGAGTCTTGAGCAAACGAGCTACGGCAGCGCCTCCGCCCACGCGCCTTCTCGCCGCCTCCGCCTCTTCCTCTTCTCTGAAATTCCGACTCTTTTCAGTGGCCCGTCTCCGCCGACTACTCTCTTCACTGTCACCATCTTCGCCATCCCATCCGTCTAGGCTTCCGCCATCTCCGCTTCACAAATTGCCTTCATCGCCGCCGCCTTAGTTCCCGCTGCCAGTGTCCTTTCCTCTTCTTTGAAAAGAAAACCCGTCTCTCTCTGTGTCCTTCGAATCCACAGACTCCTTTCTTCGCTGCAACCACCACCACCGCCATCTCTTCCGTCAACGCTTCCGCCAGCTCCTAAACGCGCAGACATCTCCGCCGCCACCGCTTTCGTTGTCGCTGTCCTTCGCTAGAAACCCGACTCACCGACTTCGCCGGCTCCTTCCTTCGCTGCCACTACCTCCGCCATCTTTGCTTTACTACCTGACATCATTTCCGCCGGCGGCGGTGCCTTCGCTGTCGCTGCCACTGCCACTCTCTCTCCTTTCCTTGAAAATCGTCTGCCTCCGCCATCTTGGCCTCCGCAGTCTCCTTCCTTCACTGCCGCCAGCCCCGTCGTCGCCTCAGTCTCTGATTCCGTCCCTTCTTTCCAACAGAGCTCTCATTCTCGCCACCATCTCCTGTGTTGCCGCCGCCTCCGTCCCTTCCTCTTCTCTGAAATCTCGTCTCTCTTTGCCGCTCCCTCTGGCTCCTTCTTCCTCTGACGCTTCTCCAATCTATGCGGTCATCTCCGTTGTCGCTTCTGACTCCGGTGCCGCTCCCCCTCTCCCAACCTGATTCAGCCACTTTGGATAATTCTAGCGGCCCGTTGTTCTTACTGAGAGTTTTCAGAGGTTTCTAAAATCTTTACCTGACAAATGCCGGAGCAGTACAGTACCTTAACAACCGTGCCACGGACCAGGGCTGGACAGTCCTTCTTCTCCTTATCCTTCCAGAATTTTCTCCCCTTACACGCACATTTCTACACTTACACGTCCTACTACACATGACAGGAGATTAGAGCTTGTTCCTGGTGACGTGGTATCCCTTTAGGGAACACACTGAAGAAGAAATACTCGCCAAATTACCGTGTAGGTCGGCACAGAAGCTCACGCTCCTGCTGGGGAGGAACACGTTCACCTTCCGTTATCAGATTCCCTGCACTTACGGGACTATTTGCCGAAATTGTTACAAGGCCAGAAAAACTATATACTGATCCACTCTCCCCCAATCCGTTTTCATCTCTACCACCACCTCCTGCGTAGCCGCGACCAACCCCAGCGTTGCCGTCCCGTCATCGGCAACGGGCGCCTGCGACATCGTCATCTCCACCACCATCTCCTGCGTAGCCGCAACCCACCCCAGCGTTGCCACCCCGTCGCAGGCAACGGGCGCCTACGACGTCATCCCCACCACCATCTGCGTAGCCGCACCCAACCCCAGTGTTTCCGCCCCTTCGCGGGCAATGGGCGCCTGCGACACCATCATCTCCACCACCATCTCCTGCGGAGCCGCAACCAACCCCTGCGTTGTCACCCCGTCGCGGGCAACGGTCGCCTGCGACATCGTCATCTCCACCACCATCTCCTGCGTGAGCCGCAACCAACCCCAGCGTTGCCGCCCCGTCGCAGGCAATGTGTGCCTGCGACATCGTCATCTCCACCACCATCTCCTGCGTTGCCGCCCCGTCGCAGGAAACGGGCGCCTGCGACATGGCCGCGATCGCGCCACCGCCCCGCGCGCGTCCGCCTGCTAATGGAATGGCCGCCAGGATGGAGGCGCCGCCTCTGCGAGCGCCCGCGAGAGCACGTGCACCGAGCAACAGGAGCGAATTACCCCGCGCGGGGAGCCTGCAAATTAAAAAAAGCAACGCCTAAACTCGCGAACTTCCTCGGTCGATTGACCTTTTAAACCTCTTTTTTCTCGCACACAAATGAGCACGAATTCTTGAGCTAGAAGTGTGATTTTCACGTTTAGATTTATCTGAGTGGTTATGAGTGCGGTCTTTTAATTCTCACTGTGACTTTGTAGGTGACCCACTTATTTTATTTGTAAAGACAACGAAATAATAAGTTTTACATGTCACCTTATTGTTTAGGAAAACTTGAATTTTGACTGGTGAATTTACTTTGGTTAATTCGATTTAGCTGAATAACAGTTATCGTACGAATAAATTATTTACAATTCGAATAAACCAATATTTATAACTTTCAGAGAAAAATGATCCTGATGTTCGTATTTCAAATAGAAATGTGTTTGAGACCTGAACGAAGTTAAATGAAAAACATACGTAACATATAAATTTTCTAAAAGTTACCTCTTATATGACAAGTTGACCCGCTAACTGCTCCAACCACTCCTGAGAAATAATAACATTTTCTTAAAGAATAGCTTCTTTATTATGTAAATTTCCTCGTTTTACATCTCATAAATTGCCTCTCAAATTTACTAAGATATCGTTCTCTTCAAAGAAATTTTAACATATAATGACCAATCCAATACTCATGTATCTGAGAAGTTTTTCAATTCCCCCTACTCGACCTTTCGAGGCGTTTTGGCTGTTTCTGTGGTTGGTGTTTATGCGATAGGTTGCTCGGTAATTAAAGAGCAGTGTTTTATTTGGAATAATGAAGTTTATTTGTTGCATCGAACTTTGAGATTACTTTGCTTTAAAAATTTAGGAAGATTAGTGTTGTCTATGAACTATTTTCTATTTCTCAGTAGAAGAAAGGAACATTTACAATTTATATAACAGTTATTTATAGGGTGCTGCAGTTGTAAATTGTAGTTATAAAGGTAAAAAGAAACAAGTAAGAAAGAAGGCAGCGTAATGAAGGCGGTGGGCACAGCCGAGCACTTTAAAGTTTATAGCCCATTGGAAAAGAGCAACTGACATTAGAAGCTGCGAGATCGTCGTAGACGCCTATAAAGTAAATAGCTCACGTAGCAGTTTTATTGGATAAAGGGCCATTAGGAAAGCCTTCTTCTTCAATGCTTTCCAGAATTTTCAGAATTTTCTGTATCAAACTCATAGATAAATTGTTGACTCATCATATTTCGACTCATTATTACGCATTGGTTTTACTATTTTCCCAAAAAGATACATACGAGTTACATAAACATAGTTAAGAAAACCTGCTAAATAGTTGGGTTTAATGATTATTATGTTTTGACGAGAATGTCAAGAGTCAGGGAACATCTAGCAATCATGAGAGAGAAAAGTTAATCGCTGAATAAAGACATTTTAAATCTCAGACATCCCAAGGAACTTCCTGCAAGAGTGATGGTCGGGAGGATTTACACAATAAGAGACGTCTTTAACACATTACCATGGAATGCATATAGTTGCACACGCTATCAAACATTTTCGTATACTTCTCTTCCTGTATTTCATTATTGAATAATGGTTTGAAGATTTGTGTTACGCAATAAAAATATAAATTTGTTCGAGTTGTACAGTCGAGACACTTCATAGTAAAAGAGACGATTGAGGTATGTAGCATCGGTTACCATGCACGCAACTTTGTTAGAGGGAGACTGGATGGAGTTCGCTAGAGAATGGACGTCTAAATGTGTGCCGAAAATATTAACGTGACAGTCAGGTTTTAAAACTCATTTAGTAGCGACTTCAGAATATTCGAAGTTTGATGAAACCTTGGGGAAGGTACTTCAGCAAATTAATTGGTGGAATTTGGCAAATTAATTGGTAAGAAACAAAATATCTGCGGAAGTGGAGAAAGTTACATTTGCCGATTGATTCTGGTTACACAAATTTACGAATAATATATTTACTGTGTGTTTGAACTTAAAGTGTTCTTATTTAAATTACCTTAAGAGAGAGGCCAACGGACAGCGACTTTTTGTGAGTGGCAATAGTTCTACCGTTGAATTAGTATTCGCGTTTAAACGATAGGGACATTCACGTGTGCTCGTGCTGTTGTGGGAGCATTGAGTTTAGTAGATTCATAACAATTTGTTTCTACTAACAAATATGTGTCAGCAGAATATGGAAAGTAAATTCATGTGCACATACAATTCACTTTATGATCACTTGTAGTAGGGCAATATTTCTAATTTATGCTTATTATGTAAACTAACCAAAGGTAAATTATATTAGAAAACCTAACTTGTAGAAATATACTATGCCATTAACAAATGGCGGTTTCAAATACTTTATAACAATTCACTATAGATAACTTTTTTTGTGGGTAACCGTCATGTATTATAATGTGAAGTAGTTGTTATTGTGTGAAAACAGCCCTCGTCCGTTAGCAGAAAATATTTATATCCGGATTTTCTGCTGCCCCAACTACGTGGCGCTTTGAGAGTTTTCAACGTGGTATGTTGTTCAGATCAACATTATCCTGGGTCATCCCCTTACATTTAAATGTCGTTTCATTCCACATAACAATGTCAGTTACAGTCTAGTATTGTTTTTGACATAAATAAACAATTCTGAAATGTGTCGCGTAAATAACACGTGGTGTTCAAATTGAAGGGTTGCTCATTAATTCATTTTCTGTTGGCAGGGAGATAGAAATCTGAATACATAACCAACAAAAAATATATCCAGGAATTTGAGAAGTGGTTTTGTATATTCATCCAAAAATACGTGGTCTTATTTGCAGTGCGCCTATAAGAAAATACATCAGGCATTCATTGAAATATATTCTTCCAAAGACCCATTCTTTTGCATTAAACTTATATGTCTACGAACCTATGAATGAAGACACAAAGCGAGATATCGCTAATGGAGAATTCCCAAATGTGACGAGAGAATGGTTGTCAAAATATGTACTGAATGCAAGAACCAGGAGTAGAGATACTCATATCACACCAAGATTCTTAATTGAACAAACCTTAGCATTATGTACGTGTAGAATGGTATCTACACGAACACATTTTCATAGAAACAAAATAAATATTCACTTTTTTTCATTCGAGTACAATGAACCACAAACTTTTTTGTGTTTTTGTAAATCAAACCCCAAAATCAACACATCGGAATCAGAACAATAATTGTGCACATTTGAAGTTATACTCAAAAATACTTTGAAGTTTACATAATGGATGGGATTTATTTCCGAAAAGAAACATATTGGATTATCGACCCATTCATGAAATACGACCCAAATGTGACAGTGCTACATTGTGTCTAACACGCGCGTGAAAGTAAAGGAGATATGTGAGAAGAACAAACAAAACAATAAATTATAAAGGACCAAAATTTATGGATCTCCTTTTACATGCTTCAAATCGGTTACCCTCACCATTTATATTAACACAATTTAGCAACGAGTTTCAATAATCTAATAGGTGTAGACTAATAAGATCAATAGTTTCAGAATGCAGTTGATGTAAACCGATCAGAGAAGTTATTTTCCAATAAATTCAGTCTTTGTTTTCAGTTTTCATTAGCATCTCCTCGTTACTGAAATGACATTTGTATCGGAGTATAGAGAAATCGCGCGATGCGTTTCGATTTGTGGTTTGGAGGGTTACGAGAGCTATCAGAAATATAAGGTTAAGCCAAATGAGAAGAAGAAAGAAGAGCATGATTTTATTTGGAATTGACATTGTTTACACAGCCATAATAAGTATGAAATAAACAGAAATGTTTGCATAATAATTTGTTATAATAAAAATAAACATGTGCTCTTGTCCAAATTTCCAACATGGTTTAAGAATGAGATCAACTAAACAGAATTCCGTTCATCTTCAGATGTTTAAACCGAGTTCGTAATATAATTTTTCCAGAAATCCTCGTGTTTGTTTACATTATGAGAAATGGTTCGGGTCTAGCATAAACCAAAACCTATTTAGCTTGAACTCCCTAGATTTCACTTATGCTCAAAAATTACGTGCCAATTGTTTTGCTTCTTCCAGATAAACGGTTGGGTTATTTAATCAAGCGATTCTCAACAGACCAAATAATTTGTGTTTATGGGATAAATGAAAACTATTGGAACTATACGAGAAAATTAATATTTCTCATTTAAAGAGAAATATGAAATATTAATAGGATTTTGACTTTTCAGATTCATCGAAATGCACGTTTAGAATGATGTATTCGTTTGTATCGCATATTAATTGTTTATTGCAAATTCCAGGGATTCCAAGAACTGATCACAAACTCGACAAACTTTCTCTCAGAAAAAAAGAAAAATGTGAAACGAAAAAGCACAATCATCAAAAACGAAAATAGAGTGTACCTACAGATCTAAATATTAAGAACCGAGTGTCCAAGCTCACCAGTTGTGCGTGAAGACAAATTATTTCGTTCCACATACCGGCATTTCCCAATTCATCCAGACCTATAGTTCGCTTTAATGCTCCTGACACGGACAAACGACCTAAGCGAAATAAAATATGGCATAAATGTGCGTTAAAAACTCATGCGGCGGCACCCGGGGGGCGACCTCGTGCCCTTGGACGACCGTGCAGCCGGGCGTGGGGTCGGGGTCGGGGTCGGGGGCGGATGCTGGGGCGGAAGCGGGGCGAGGCCATGGGCATGGGGCAGCGCTGGGCGGGGCGCGAGCGGGGCGGGGGAGGGAGCGGGGAAGGGGGCGGGGCGGGGAAGGGAATGGAACGGGTCCCGCGCGGCCGCGGACGACCGCGCGCGCCGCGGACCGCGACAAGCAAATCAACTGCGGCCGACACGTGTCCCCCGCCGCGCGCGGGCGCCCGCCGGGGGCGCGGACAGCGCCCCTGCGCCTCGGGGGCCGCGTCGCGCCCTGGGGCGGCGGGCCGCGCGCGAGCAGCGTGGCAGGGGGCGTGGCAAGGGGGCGTGGCAAGGGGTGGCACAGGACGGCGCTGGGTAGGGTGGCACAAGGCGAGTACCAAGGGAGTGGGCGGCTTGGTGGGCTCCAGAGCAGTACACAACAGTGAGGGGAGACGGGTAGCTCCTGGGCGGAGTGGTAGAGGGCAGGGCACAGGGGGCGGGGCACGGGGGTTGGGCACGGGGGTTGGGCACGGGGGTGGGGCACAGGGGTGGTGCACGGGGATGGGGCAGGGGGTGGTCTCGGGGATGAGACGCGGGGTGAGGCACGGGGTTGGGACGTGGGAGTGGGACCCTGGGGCGATGGGCAGCGTGGCATTGGGGCGAGGCAAGGGGTGGCTTTCGGCTCCGCGGGGTAGCGCAGGACAGCGCTGGGTAGGGAGCGCGAGGCGGGGACCAAGGGAGTGGGTGGCTTGGGATGGGAGTGAGGGGTTGCATGACGATGCACGGCGCGGGGCGATGCAGGGCCAGGAAGCAATAAGCTCTGGGGCAATAGGGAACTAACTAGTTACGCGCTCCAGTATTTTTAACTATTCAAACTAGGTAATAATTATACAGGGGGTTTCTCAAATGGTTTGCCAAATTGAAATAGGAGATGAGAGAGGGCAATGAATATACTGAGTAGGGTTCTCAAAGTTGTGTAGAGGAAACTGATGGGGTGAGATTAAAGGACTCCATTAGACAATCTTGTGTACAATATTCAAAATGCATTTCACTAAAGTGAATAACTATTGCTTTGAAAATTGGCTAAAGAAGGAGGTTTAAATGATAGAGAAAAGTTAATTTACAGTCCACGTTTGAAAAGTGTCCGAGCAACTGTATTTATTTGACTCCGCTGACAATCATTTCTCTAGTTCCAAAGTAAGAAATATCTTCATGTATACGAAGGTGTCACCTGGGCGATAGGCAGTTTCACGTACATCTCACACACGTACGTGATAAGGAAGATTAACTCAGATTTTCTCGGTAGCGGAAGAAAATTATATAGAGCCTCATGTTCCTGTGTTAAGTACGGTTATTTTGATGGCATATTTTCTTTCATTTGGTAAGATACTTCAGAAGCATTTTCTAGTTGTTCTTTAGAATTTGATATTATATATTTTGAAAATCAATTCCTGCCATTATTGAAAAGGCAACTTTTGTGGATTAAAAATAAGTAACTTTTCAAACATACGTATATGAGGGCTATTCGTGATACGAGACCAGGCCGCTCTGTTTACCTGCGTTCGAATCCAGTTGGGCATGGAATTTATCCTTTAAAAAAATGTTCGAAGCCCGCTTTATTGACGATAATTTTAAATCAGTCACTAATCACTCGTAAGCTTCCTCTTTTTTTTAATTATTTATCATCCAATCTTCGTGCATCAACCAATCAGGGAAACAAATATGATCGGGAATTTTACTTTAAAAAACATGTATTTATACTAGTTAGATTACTACTATGATAACATTCAACTTTTTTCGATTCCTCGTTCAATATCACGGATTTATATCTTGGTAAAGATATATACTGCACTGAAATTTGAGTTCTATTCCATCTTTTTCTATTTTAAGTATTTTGAGGGGGAATAGATGAGATTCCAATCTTACCAAAATAAGGATGGTTTTAAAATAGTATTTGATTTTAATAAGATAGAAGCATATAATAATATTTTCAGAAAGGTTTTCTTCAAAATGCTTTTCTTTGCAATTAATATTAGGAGGTCCAAGTAAAAATTGTGAATAAGATCTGCATTCTTTAAAATGGAATTACAGAACGACCATACCATTGAAACCAATGACCAAGTTTCTCCCGGCATTGTTTAATAAATATGACATATTCACACATTATTTTTAATACAAAACATAATGTAAAACGTAGTGTAAACATGTGACAAATCATAAAACAATTTTTCTGAAATTATGATGTTGCACTAACGCCCTTTCCCGCCCCAACCTTAACATTTTACGGCTGAATATATTCTAAGTCGCGACATGCTCGTCACCTGAGAGGTTTAACGCGCCTCCACTCTGAGGCACGGCGGACGGGTACAAGTCGATCGTTTATGGGTTGCGGCGAGGTAGCAGAGCTTTAGGGCAACGAGGCTGCCCCCGTACGGGCGGACGGGGCGGGGCGAGAAGGAGCCTAGTAGGAGGAGGATGGGGGTGGGTGGGGAAAGCCAGAGAGGGCGGGCGAGACGGGAAGTGTACAGGCGGGTGAGGTAGGGCGAGCTGGGGAGAGTGGTGAGGGGCGAGGGAGGTGGGAGGGACTGTCCAGCGGTGGGAGGACAGGGAGGGTTGGAGAGGGGCGGGGTGGGGGTTCGGGCCGCGCCGGGCTGAGGGTAGGCGGCGGCGGGGCGGGCGCTTAGCGGCACACAGACCGCCCGGCCCGCTTCATGGCCTCGTAAATCATATGTCGGCGCTCTCCTCCCCGCCCAGAACGTTCCCCGCCCCTCGAGGGCGGCCGGGCCCCGGCGGGCCGAGCGGGCTGCAGCCGCCCGGGGGCCCGGGGATTTGTCGCAAAAAAATCGCGCCGCCGCGCCGTCACCGCTGCGGCCTCGCGCGCGGATTTTGGCGGCCCGCGCGCTCGCGACGTGCGCCGGGTCCGAAACGCGCGGTCCTAACGAGGCGCGGTCAGCGGCGTCCCTTGCGGGCGGCTTAGGACGCGTTGGGGACGGTGTCGACGCAGTTGCGGCGACGAGCAGGATAGCGGGGCGGACGCTGGCTCCATCGCGAGCAGACGAGCTCTTTCCGGGGAAGGGAAGTGAGAAGGCGAGTGAAAAGAGACGGCGGATCAGACAACAGGCTGGACAAGTTGTTGATAACACGATTTTAGTTCGGAAAAAATCGGAAAAAATCGTGGCCGAGTTTGGAGAATATATGGTTGGATGGGGAAGGAGTGCTTGTGTCTCACTGCTAACATTTGTTGAAGTAGTATTTGAATAATTTTCGTTATGACCCAATAGCGGTGTTCTAACGAGGCAGTAAATAGCGTCCCGTGCGAGGGCCTTAGGACGCGTTGGGGACGGTGACGACGCAGTTGCGACCTTGAAGTGCCACTGTGTTTAAATCGTGATTTAACGAGATGAACGGTTACAGGCGATCCATCCATGCTTTAGGTGACACTTGCGGTGATGGACGTAGAATTTAAGCAATCTCTGAGCCCATTGCGATCAAAAGAGAAGTTTCCAAAAATATAATTAATATAGTGAGTGAAAAGGAACGACAGATGTGGCAGGCGGGTGGATAAGACGTCGAGACAACTATTTTAGGACTAAGAAAAATGTGTTGGAGGGTGAAGGACGTAGAGTTCAAAGGGGCGGGAAAGGAATTTGCAAGTATCATTTCTATCATCCCCTGTCGTATCGTCGAGAACAATTTTTACAACGACCCAGAAGCGGCGTGCTAAGTTGGGGCGATCAGTGGTGTCTTATTCCCCAGGCTTAGAGTGCGGGTGGGGATGCTGCGACGGCGAAAGCAGAGCAGTCGCTGGATCCATCGCGAGAGGGATGAGGTCTTTTCGGAGGCGAGAAGTGAAAAGAAATAAACGCGACGACATATTTGGCAGAAGGTTGTAAAAGTCTTCTCTCCCAATGTGTTTCTGATAAACGGGGCTATGAGAGAAAATATTAAGTGAATACGAAGGACAAACACGAATCGGTAATGACGGTTAGGAGAGGTGGGACCGCACGACGCAAGTGTAATTATTGTGAGAATGTTTTTGTCAAAATTATCATCATTTGCTTCGTGTCATTATAATTCGTGATTGATAGACATCGCATGTGTAAATCTACCTCAAAACTCGTTGGAGATAGTGGGTACACGATTCCTGGTTTGATGACCGCAGTAACGGATACGAACGCCGTGACTCAACCGTCCCCGAATCTATTGCAAGCCAACGATTTGCTTCTGGAAAAAGAAAGTCAAAAGAGCTAATAGGAATGATACATTAAAATGAACGGTGAATAAGTTGTCAACATAGCTATAATAGAAAATTAAAAGTTGAAATACGTTTGGAAGTGTGAAATATTGTTTTGTGGCTTTAAACCAGTCAGTAAAACAGCATGTTGTGTATTCTTTATAATTGTTGTTTACCTAATCGTATTGCCCGAACGAATCGCATTCAATATTGTCCATTTCGTGATATTGAGGGAGCGTTGGAGATGGTGGAGGCCGAACAGCGGTAATTCGTTACTTAATACATCGCGAGTGTATGAATACGCAGACAAAAAGTGAAGTGTGGAAAGGTCTGAGGGGAGGGTTGAGAGATTGTAGACATAAAGAATTTAATTTAAAATAGTTTCGGGAGAGATTGGACGTTAAAATGCAGCTGAATATTTGTTGAAGAAAAGTGAATATACAGGTGTCTGGAAATAAATGATAAAAATGATGGGACATTTAGAAAGTCAAAGATTCCCACATCCGCTGCCTGGAGGAGAATTCTAGCGGCCGGGTGCTGTGATCGGTAGTTTTCCGAGGTTTCTCCGATCAACACCGTGCAAATGCCGGAGCAGTATCCTAACAATCGGATTAAGGATCGCGCGCGCGATATTTCCTTTCTCTTCCCTTTTCGATCCTCACTTACACACACTCACGTGCACTATACTACCACAGTTGCCGAGAGACCAGTCGAGAACTTAGAGCTAATCCCGCCTGGGCGGTGCCCTATTCGTAGGAGGTACCTGGTCGATGAAAATCACGCAAGCCGACGTAGGCCGATGCCGGAACTCACCATTTAACCGCTGATTCCCGCGATGCAATCACGCACTACACTTTCGGGACTAATAGCCTTAACAATTGACGCACCCGGAATCACTAATCAATCAACATTACCTCTTTTTACCGGCAAACATGTTGTAGGAAATCGTATATAAAGAAACAGATGTGACTGTTACCCTTATTTGGAAGGTAATGCAACATACACTTGTTGTTTAGTCTGTTACGTCTGTTACAGATCGAAATTTTTTTAACTTGTCAAACACTGTTTAAAGTTCAATCTACCAACCAGGAGCAAATATCAAATGCGTAACTTCGATATACAAGATTTTTCACCAAATGTTCATTGGCAAAAATGATTATACCCTAGAAGTTTGTAATACTTTTTCTGAGACATCTGTAAACAACAAATTGTTGAACAACGCGCTTTAATTATCAAATAATATGCGTTGTGTTAGAACCAATTCAGCTTTCAAACGAATTAGGCTCGGAAATAAGACCATGATATTAGAGTTTCTATCAATTACATCGTGTTACACAAATAGTCTTCGGCCATTGGTGTCCTTTCATATCGCGTGGGTTTCAAGTCGCGTGGGTTTTGTCGCAGGTGATATAGAGAAGTGAGACGGGCAAACTGAGGTGTTACTGGTCCATTGCGGACAAGAGAGGATTTTCTGAAGACAAGTGGGGAGAACAGTGAAAAGGGATGACAGGTCTGACAGCAGGGTGGATAAGCTGTTGCCGCGTCAATTTTAGGGTAAGCAGTGTCGTGGGAGAGGTTGGAGACGCAATGTGTGCATAGGGAAGAAATTTGAAACGCGTATATCATGAAAGGAGTGGCGGCGCGGGAAACATATTCTGTCGAACTAAAAAGAGATGGAGAGTTAGAGTATGATGTTTTGTGTGGGAATGGAGCGGAAACAATACGAAACATGATTTGTTAAGAGATCTTGTAAAATGGAGGATCGGGAAAGAGAATTTAATATCCTAATCGAATTGCTAAGATAAATCAAACGGTATACAATCAACTTTATTTTGAACCCGCTAGGCACACCCTTTCTGACGTGTACCAACTCCGTGAGTATTGGCTTAAAATATCGTAAATTATGTATCGTGTTTAAAACATATTCTATGTCAAGGGCAATGCATAAGGATCAATTAAACTTTAATAAGCAAAACGTAGCATTCTACAATCAAGAAATTCAAAACAATAAATCATCTTAAAACCTTTGTTCCGTCTGTAGTGTGTCTTCCAAGTCCTGCATAGTGGCAACCATTTGTGAAGTCTTGGAACGCAGGATCGTTAGAGATGCCTCTGCCACAGTTGTGAAAACCCTTTGGCTCGGGGCAGTAAGCGGCTGAAGCTTTGGCAAGTCTCTCAAGGTTGACGTGAAGTTATCACGAAGACGAGGAAGGGCAGAAGAAGTCGAAGAAAAGGGTGGACGAGTCTGACATAACGTTGGATGAGACGTTGACATAGTGATTCTAGGTTAATCGAAGTCTCCTATTTGTTGAAGATACAAAATGCGCATGGTAGTGAATTAAGAACATATCAAGAGAATAATACAGGGCGAAATGTCATAGATAAGGGAAAATGAAGAGGTTGAGAAAGATAGGATTGCGAGGTTGTAGACAAAGATTGGGAATGTTATGAGCTCTTCAGATTGAGATGTAGACAACACACGGGTGGACCGCGTCCTTACCTATCACTAACACCTTGCAAGTGGTTGAGTGAATTACTGAAAAGAAAGATAAAGGAAGCAGGTAATGTAAACGGACAGACAAAAAATACGCATTTTAACTAATGGAAGTTATCACAATCATGAAATACGCAGGAGACGACGGAAATACATAGATGGAAATAAAAATATTAAGGAAAGTTAGATACAGTGCATGTACTGGCGACGTTTTATGGAGAAATGATGTCGATACATGCAGAAATAGAATCACAAGCTCTAATGGCTTCATTACTCGGATGCAATTGAGTCTGATTATAGATATTAAATTTGCTGATACTAGGTTAAGTCCGTTTAAAGTATTTTTTTACTAAATTGTATAATGTACGGTTTTAAAGAGACTTCGGGAATTCTATAATAGTTTTTAAAGATTTTCTCTATTATCTGAGTACTAAAAATAATTCTATCAGGAAGAGAAATATATATTCTAGTAAGAAATTTCAAGGAGTATAAAACCATCCTTCGATGTATATTATGTGGTTAAAATGTTAATTTTTGAAAGATTCTTCATGTTTTTATACTACTAAAGTATACTTTCAGTAAATAAAGGATAAAAGGACAAATTAAAGGTTAGAACCACAGCGGATTGGCGATACTTCGACCTTTTCGGCTTTAAATGAGTCCCAGAAGCACCCAAGTCCCAGCGGGCGAGGGCGAGAAGAGCGCAACGGCCGGCGCTCGTCGGGTGTTTGAACGGAGGGGGGCGGGACGCCCAGAGTGGGAAGCGGAGAGCGAACAAAGTGGGAAGCGGAGAGTGGTCAGAGACAGTGCGAGGCGGAGCACAGGGAGGTAGAACGGTGCGAGGAGGAAAGGAGCGTGGTGGGGCCGAGCGGGGGAGGGGCGGAATATGGCTGGGCGAGGTGAGGCGAGGCGGAGCGAGACGGAGCAGAGCTAGGCGGGGCGGAGCGGGGTAGGGCAGGCCCAGATGAGGCGGGCTGGGACAGAGTTGGGCGAAGCAGGGACAAGTGGACCGTAGAGGAGTGGGTGTGCAGCTGAGGGGCAGGAAGAGTTCAACGGCCAGCGAGCGGGGGTTGGTGTTTGATCAGGAGGGAGCGTATAGAGCGTGAAGCGGAGAGCAGTGCAGAGTCGGAGCGAGGCGGGGCGAAGCGAGGCGGGGCGGAGCGAGGCGGGGCGAAGCGAGGCGGGGCGGAGCGAGACGGGGCGGAGCGAGGCGGGGCGGAGCGAGGCGGGGAGGAGCGAGGCGGGGCGGAGCGAGGCGGGAGGGAGCGGGGCGAGGCGGGTACGGGCAAGGAGGGGTGGAGTGAAATGAGGCGGGACGGACCTAGGCCGAGTGGGACGAGTGGGCCGGTGGGGTGGGCGTGGAGCAAAGGGGCAGGAAGAGCTCAACGACCGGCGCACGGCGGGTGTTTGAGCGTGGCGGGGTGTGGCGGGGCGGGGCGGGGCGTGGCGGGGCGGGGCGGGGCGGGGCGTGGCGGGGCGTGACGTGGCGTGGCGTGGCGTGGCGTGGCGGCGGGGCGTGGCGGGGCGTGGCGGGGCGTGGCGGGGCGTGGCGGGGCGTGGCGGGGCGTGGCGGGGCGTGGCGGGAGCGTGGCGGGGCGTGGCGGGGCGTGGCGGGGCGTGGCGGGGCGTGGCGGGGCGTGGCGGGGCGTGGCGGGGCTGGCGTGGCGGGGCGTGGCGGGGCGTGGCGGGGGGCGGGGCGTGGCGCGTCGTGGCGGGGCGTGGCGTGGCGTGGCGTGGCGTGGGCGTGGCGGGTGGCAGGCGTCGTCGTGGCGGGTCGTGGCGGGGCGTGGCGGGTCGTGGCGGGTCGTGACGGGTCGTGGCGGGTCGTGGCGGGTTGTGGCGGGGCGTGGCGGGGCGGGGCGGGGCTGTGCGTGGCGAGGCGGGGCGGGGCCGAGCGGGGCGGGGCTTGGCGTGGTGTGGCGTGGTGTGGCGTGGTGTGGCGGGGCGTGGCGGGGAATGGCGGAGCGGGGCGGGGAATGGCGGAGCGGGGCGGGGCGGAGCGGGGCGGGGCGGGTTGTCCGCGCGTGCCGCCACCCGCCACCTGCTCCCTGCGCGCCGCCCGGAGTGGACGCGGCCGCGGCCGCTCGTTCGAATGGAGGAGGCGGCTACTCGACGCGCGATGAAAATAAAGTGCGCCTGAAATTTTGCCGCTGTTCGCGGGCGCTGCGCGTGCGCGGAATGGGCGCGCGGGAACCGCGAATTAGTGTGGTCGTGCGCGTGCGCCGCTGGGCCGAGGCTTTCGAGGAGGGCGGAACGCTGGCTTTGCAACAGGGGTCGCCAAACTCCGAGAGAACTGCAGAAGCGGCTGGTGGTTGTTAAGTCCAAAATTAAAGTTTTCAATAGTTTTGAGATTAGTGTATTTTTTGGATGAAATGAAACACCTTTCTGTCATAAGTAATAGGACTTCAATATTTGGAATTAACTGGGTTACATTAGATTAGATTAGATTTTATTATTTTGCAATTAAGTGTCGTGACTAACAATAAAGTACAAAAAAATAGTTAATTAAAAAAGGAACAAATAATAATAAATGGTACTACATAATATCACTGCGCAAGTCTTACTTCACTTCACTGCACTGCACAACACTTAACTGTGAGGCATATCTTCCGCATTCCTTTCCCTTACTTCATACCACAACACTGCGCTGCAGTACATAAAATATTAAAATAATAATAATAATAATAATAATAATAATAATAATAATAATAATAATAATAATAATAATAATAATAATAATAATAATAATAATAATAATGCTACTACAACTGCTATGCTATTAATACTAACAATTGAACAAATTACTTAATAGGAGTAAGGGCTTAATTAATTAGATGTGTTTTTGTAAGGATAAATTATCAATAATTAATTTAAGCAATTAAATATACTCATTACACTGTAGTTGAATAAGTTTAAACTTGTATTTAAAGTACAATACATAATTGATGAGTGTCTGTCCGATTCTGACGCACAGGTTGACGCTCAGACTTTTATCAAAAGAAGAACAACCAATACCAATTCTTTGCTACACTACCTTTCAGAAGACGATTTATGATACTTAATCCTGTTTAATATTTATCATACTTTTGCATGTTGTTTGTTTCTGTTAGCGCAATCGTAATTGTAGATAGGGCGCATAAATAATATCTAAAAATAACAATCGGTACAACATATTTCAGAAGATTTTGGAACTAAATACATAATGTGAAAGTTCGTGCGATTCAGGTTTGCGTAGTTTTTCAGAGAGTTTGTATTTTGTGGCAATTGAAGAATCACATGTCCTAAATGCATGGATAAGATATTTGATTATAATATTACAAAATTGTGACTCACGCGGTGGGTTTGTTATCACGTGACTCGGATGCCAACAGCGTCAATTGGATGTACTGATGAGACAGTCGTAAGAAATCCGTTGAGCAACGGTGTGGTGGTAGCGTGGTTTCTGAATTGGGCGATTTTTGTTCACCCTTGCAGAACAAAATGGTGTTTGGAGGATGAAATGGGATTACTGTTGGTCCTTCTGCTGCCGTTATGATCTTAGAAATAAATGATAAATGATAGCAATTTTGGAAGAAGACAAGTACACTGAAACCCACTCTAGTCTAAAAATGGTTGTAATTCGTAAAATTGTTTTGAAGCTAAATAGAATAAAATACGATATTTTGAAAAGTGCGGAAGCATGCTAACTCAAAATTTTCTCTCTTAAAGTCAGACTCATGCTAACTTTAAGAGATAAAATTACTTCACGTTTCGATTCCACTTCAATATTGTTAACTCGAATTAAATTCAAAATTAATACTTACTTCTCGTAAAAATATTTTTTAAAATATCTTTTAATCAATTGTATATTATATATAATGTTAAGTTCGTGTGTTCCCAAACTTACTTTTATACGCTTTTTACATCTATAATTTAGAATAATTAATTTACTTAATTGGATTAATAATGAAATACATGTGAAAAAACAAAAATCATGATGTCATGGACACCTTGAATGAATTGAAAATGTGTTATTACGTAACCAATATTATGTTAAATAAAAAAAAAGGTTACACGAACACAATATGTTCACATTACCTGCTAGTTATTGGTTTTTGGAGACGCACGCATGCATTCAGAGGACATAATGGAACATGAAAATTAATTTTTTCCATCATCAGTTTATCTCGAATATGATGTGATACAGACGGTAACAAATGCTTCACTTCAAATAAAACGTAGTTACGTCAATACAAACTTTCCAATGTCCATTTTGGGTGTATTTTATCAATTAAAACCGGCGAAGCATACTTGCAATCCCATTAGCGGAAGTTGATAATTGATTCAGATCAGTTCATCGAGGTAATTGTAATTCAATCTCTTCTGTCGGTTGTAATCACCGAACTCGCGGTTTCCCGATATTTGAGAGCTGGTTAGACCTGAGCGTCTCCACCTCCTTAATTCTGTCCCCTTCTCTCTTCGTGCCGCCGCCGCCGCCGCCACCGCTCTCTTCGCGGGCGTCGATCGCTGGTGTAGAGGCTTCCTGACACACAATGTTCCTAGGAGTGGAACAGGATCATGAAGTAACCACCTCGCCTATGTCCTTCTTCCTCATCTTTGCCTATCACACCGTTCTATCCTACAATACCCATATTCCACATCCTGAATTATTTTTGTTATGACTGTGTCTTTTCAGTGTGTTTTTGGGCTTAGTTATGGAATACTTTTTGTCTTTCTTGCCACATTTAATATAGTAATAAATGCTGCAGGAATCTTCGAGGTGTTAAGGGTGAGAAAAAAGGAGTTGAAAATAGATAAAGTAAAAAACGTTCTGGAGTGCATTTGAATGGCACGAAAAATGAAGCCATCTTTGACGTAAATCTTGTTATTAAGAAATTGCTACTCCAATAAAATTAGCATATAAGTATTATAACTTTAGATTAGAATGTCATGATATGAGTTTATGACCTATTTCATTCTCTGGGGTTCCAAACTCGTAGTGTTGCCAATTCCCCTTCTACACTCTAGACAAAAGTTTTTCAGCCATTTTTTGTGATAAAACCTTTGAAATAATATGCTTTTCTAGGAAATACTTAAGAAATACTTATATTTTTACGGGAATCTCATGGTTATTGTGACATCTTTAATATTCGATAGAGTATTAGTAGATAATGGAAGATAAGCCCCGTGAGAATGAGGTAGTAGCTTTGCCGTAAGGATGGGAGCGAAGGCATGATGGGAGAGGGAGAATCATGTAGCCTCATGTTTAAAGTAGGCCCATTCTACAATCACCCTGCATTTGATAGGAGGAAACCACAAAGAGCAGTCAGTCTAGAATTCTCATCCACGCAGTAGATGTCTTAGACGCAGATACGAGTATTTAGCTGTTGTTTAAACTGTGTCAGGGTCAGGACTAGAATCTAGAATTTTCCAACTTACGAATCTGCAGTTGTAATGAAGCAACTACGATACATACTATATGATGTTTTTGTTTTCATTGTTTGCAGTTAGGTTTAGTTGTATTTTTTTAAATTTATTGTCTTCATATTTTATTGAAGTTTATTTTCTGTTATCATTCATTGGTTTTCACAAAACAGGATATTTCCACAAAACCCCAAGCAGGAAACACTGTTCTCGACTGTGTACACGAGTCCTCCTAACACTACGTTCAGGCATCCAAGCGCCTGTCTTGGCCTTTTTCTCGCCCGAGCGGTGGATCTGCCGCCGGAACTGTCGTCTCGCCTGCCTCTCGCAGCCTCTGCTCAAGTCTCGTGTCGCCGGTCCACACGCGCTGTTCTCCGAAGCGCCATTTGCATAACGCGCGCCTTCTTGCGTGCCCGGCATCCCCCATGCACCCCCTCGCCCTGCCTTGTGTGGCGACAGCTCTTCCCTAGCCTTAACGGTCCGTAACGCGGGTTTACACTGATAGCGCCTGCAGGCAGCCTCTGAGTAGCAGGTGCATGTGAACGCGCATCGTCTCTTACAAGTATCGAGTCTCGTATGAGAATGTTATATTGTGAAGTTTTGTAATATTAAAGCGCGGTTATTTGTTTGCTTAGGGAAGGAGTGTCCAACACTCCTTTCTTGCAAAGGCAGAAGTTCTATCTCTCTTTAGAGAAAGAAATCGAGCCGTAGTTTTCGAAAGTGTCGTTATGCAATATTAAAACGTTTTTCAACATTTTCTCTTCTGAAATTGTCTATTACTCTTGAAAATGATTTTCCTTTAATGGTAGTATTAATAGCGAGAGTAATCTAAAGAACAACTATTCGATTACAAAACACACACAATCAAATGTGTTATAGTTGATGAATGATTTGAAAAGTAACAACATGTAATTGAATTCAGTGCTTATAAGCATCATCCTCCTTAATAGTAGTATGTATTTTTCTGACTTGAATTTGAAAGCCATACAACATTCCAGTTTTAATTTTTTAAAAAATAAGAATCTCTAAGATTGTTTCAAGACATTTTTTGTTCCTACCTGTATATTTTCTTGCGAGGTTAATTCTTTGCTTGTAACTAACATGTACGTGATGTATACGTGAGAAAATTACGTTGTGTATTTATCCACTTACATGTTACTCGAGTAAACTACAAATTATGACGGTATTTTATGATTGTTAAAGATTATTAAACATTGCCATCATATAACATATTCTCATGTTCAAGCAAGGAAGTACGTATTTATCATACACCCCTTCATTCCATAGCCGTAATTTTGTCACACTTTGTCAGCAGAGCACATTCGTAATGCCGCCTCCTCATGCCATTGTGACGCGTTCAAATGCTCGTAGCGGGCTATTGCGGTCTCTGTGGGGCTGTTGCCAACGCATTCCCCTGATTCGACCCCGCGACCCCCCGAAGCCTTGCGGTCAGGGACGCATCGCTGCCTCTCGTCCCCGGCAGCCTCCCCTGGTGACCTGGATTCCAGCAATGCGACGCCGCCCCCCTCCCTCACGCGCTCTGGTGGCTCCTGCCTCGCCGACCGGCTCTCGCCCTCCCCTTGAGCCGGTTCGCCTTGCGCTCCTCCACTGTCGGCACTAGAGACGCGCAAAACGGCCCTCGCGCGAGCAGGCTCGCTGGAGAGTGGAACGCTAATTACAGCGCGCGCGCGCCAAAGATTGCTGCCGAGGTCAATAAAGGCCCCGGTTGCGAGCCTGCGTTTCCTTACTGTGAACTGGCTGTTCTTGCGAGGAATCCGTTATGTAATTTGGTTTTATTGAAACGTATGTTTGTATGTATGTATTTACTTTGGCACAACAGCTTTTTACGAGCTAAGGCCTACCAGCGGCGACCCGGCCTTGCGGTCATGGGTTGAGGGATACGTGTGGTATCTCTCGACTTCTCAACCTGAGAAGTAAACTTTCACATTGTCACACAGCAACGGATACTGGGACATTGCAAGTAAAGCGCACAGTTAATTTTCGCCCTGACCGGGAATCGAACCCGGGCTTGTGCCATGCAAAGCGAGCACGCTAACAAAAGAGTCACCGAAGGCTTTTTATTGAAACTTGGACTTTTTAAATCCTGTTTTCAAATCTGTATCTTCTTACGTCAGGTTTATACATTTAATTAACATTTAAAAACAGAAAGGAAAAACACACAACAGAAAAATGATTCGCTATTTGCATTTACCAAGTAACTTATAATCAAACATGCACGATATATAGTACCAGAAAGGGTGATTTTCTAGTTTTGACAAAAAAATTTATGTTGGAAAACCAACCTTTTCCGGACTATTCTTCGTCCAATTTATCGACACTAGTCGATAATTTCATTTATTGCGATAAATAATTTGCTGAAGTATTTTTCATAAACTGTGTGTTGATAGAAGATAGCTTGCGTGTATGAAAACTTCGTAGTTAACTTCTCAAATATGAATTTTTTTGTTAATTTGCGCGTCTTTTAACTCCTATTCGCAAAATTCATGGTTCATCATGGTTCTGTATAATGTTGTTCTACTTAGCTCGAATGCTTACCTCCAAATTCGTGTACATTGTATTATCATTATCCTTTATTACATACATTTTAACTCTCATTCCTTGAGCAATGTTTCGCAGAGTGGACACTCGGTCGTATTGTTAAAAAAATTATTTATTCGCCATTACTTAGTTGCGTATTTAAGAGAAAGTGTTGTTATGCTGCAACAGAAAGTAACTATATTAAACAAGTTCCAAATGTAGCCGGCGCCGCAAGCCGAATTCGTTTACTACGCTCCGTGAAGTCACGGAGGTTAAGCGAATTCGAGACTCATGGGTTCCTGGTTGGGTGACCGGCTAGGAACCCCGGGATCTAACGGCGTCGAGTCCCTGGTCGAAGAGATAACAGGCACTGACAAACTGCGACGTAACGAGGCTTGACAAATTTAGTAATTGCTAATGATAGTAATTGCTCAGTAACGGAAGATTACTCCAGAGAAAGCGCTCAACGCCCAACAAGTGTTAAGAGATGTGTTGCGTCAACAACGACGCGACAAATTAAAAAATGTATATTGCGTCCACCAGCACGTTGTGTAGACAGAATTTACGTTTAGCAGGTTCAGGTTACCGAAAAGTTCGTCGTTCTGCCCGTCCTCACGTCCGTCTGTCTGTCTATGGTCAACGCTACCGCCTAAACAGTTTTGACGATTTTCTCTTAAATTGAGATTACGCTAATCAATTTGAATGAACATAACGCCCCGCGAGGTTGAAAACGGATTATTAAAATTTTTGGTATTTTTTCCATAAAACTCCCATATTTTAAAAATCTTCTCAAAACTGACTCCAATTTTTTATTAAACGTTTTTCCCGAATAGGGTAAAAATCATTTGAAAATGACCCAGATCTGATTTTCATAAAACTCTCTGAATTTTTAAAATTTGCAAAAGTTCAAAATTTGTTCGGTCTTTTTCTGCAATACATTGTTGAAAATAGAGAATGTTTCTTAATAAAATCTGTTATTCAAAGATTATTATTTAAATAAGTTTATTTAATTTTTTCAAAACTATGAGTATTCTGTTGGAAATTAGGCATTTTTAAACAATTATTTGTGTCAAAAACTGGCATAAAATTCTTAATGTAACTTTTCCTGGGATAAAGGAAAGGAGACTTAAATGGCATATATCTCATTTTTCAAGAAACACTGTATTTTTGAAAATTGCAAAAATTAACATTGCATTGGTTATAGAGATTTTTCCTGAATGAAATCTTTAAAAAATAGATCTTTAAATAAGATCAGTAACAATTTTTTAGAAAAATGAGCAGTTTCTGTATGTTTTTTGTTTGAAGAGAAATTAATTTATTTTTTCTCAAAACGGCTAGAATTGAAAAAAAAATCCCTCGAATAGAATAAAGGGCCTTAAAAAATGTGTCAAGTCTCTTTTTCGTTGACCTCTCAGAATTTTTGAAAATCGTAAAAAGTCGCAAGTTATGCGAGAAAGAGTTGCTGTCGTAGCACCGGCAGGACGGTGTCCGGAGCGGTTGCGGCCCGCGGCGGGAGTGGGGGTGGGGGTGGGGGTGGGGGTGGGGGTGGGGGTGGGGAGGGCGGTGGCAGCCGTCGCGTCCCACGCTTCCGGCGCCCGCGGCGCTGCTCGGGCTCCCATTGCGATGCGGCGCGCGCCCCGCGGCGAGGCGGCGGACCGCGGGCGACGTGCGGCGCGGCGCGGCGCGGCGCGGCGCGGACGAGCGGAGGGGGCGGGGCCCCGATCTGGGCACGCGGTGGGGCAGCAGGAGTGAGCGGGCGCAGCGGGGAGAAAGGAGAATGGAACGGCGGGTTTTGTGGCCGATGCCTTTCACGGGGTATGTGAGAAGGGGCGCAGGAGAAGCCGACGGTGTGTGTGTGTGTGTGTGTATGAAAGAAAGCAGAAAGGAGAGGAGGCAGACGGGGGATGCGGCGAAGCTAATAACGTATCGCAGTCATTGCGGCGGAAATGAGAAGGGATTATCATTGAGCAATGCGAGCGTAGGGATCAGGCGCGGGAAATGGCACAGTGACGCTACGAACGTGATGACGATACGCAAAAGAGAGCCAGTTGGGTATGAAATGGCGGAATGACGGTGTAAACGCAAAAATGATGTTGAAAACGAGGAAGTGTTGGGAAGAGAAGAGTCAGAAGGGAAGGGAAGGGTAAAGCAGTGAGTGGTGAGATGGTGAGATGGTGAGAGTGAAGGTGAGGTGGTGAGGATGAAGTGAGGCAGTGAGAGAAAAAGTGAGGCTGTGAGGATGTAGGTGGGGCAGTGAGGGTGAAGGTGAAAGCGTGAGGGTAAAGATGAGCGGAGAGGGTGAGAAGGTGATGCGTGAAGGTAAGATGGTGTGAGTGAAGCCATGATGGTGAGAATTAGGGAGAAACTAAGGGTGAGACGGAGGCAGTCAGGATGAGAGTGGGGTGAAGCAGTGAGGGGGAAGCGGTGTAGGTGAGGTGAAAGGAAGTCGGAGAGACAGGGAGAAGCTATCCGGTAGCATGCGTTCAGTGAGTGGAGGGACACTGCGGGCGTGGCTTTGGCTGAGCGTGCGGCGGCGGATAAGGATTTCGGAGCGGGGAGTGATGACACGCAAGTGGGCGGGGTGCAAGTGGGTGGGCAAGTGGGGCAGGGCTGGGGCGGGGCTGGGGCAGGGCTGGGGCAGGGCTGGGGCGGGGCTGGGGCGGGAGAGGGGCTGGGGCGGGGCTGGGGCAGGGCCTGGGGGCGGGGGCAGGGCTGGGAGCTGGCAGGGGGCGGGAGTGGGGCAGGGCTGGGGCAGGGGCTGGGAGCGGGGCTGGGCGGGGGTGGGGCGGGGCTGGGGCGGGGGGCTGGGGGGGGGGGGGGGGGGGGGGGCGGGGGGGGGGGGGGGGGGGGGGGGGGGGGGGGGGGGGGGGGGGGGGGGGGGGGGCTGGAGTGGGGGTGGTGTGGAATCTCCCGCGGCGCGAACTCATGCATGGATAGCTCTGTTGCTCCGCGCCGCGTTGTCCTGCTGGGCTGCCCCAGGGCTGCACATTGCCGGCGTTTCGGTCGGGCGAGCGCCAGCGATCGCTTTGCTCTTTTGGGAAGCTTCGGCCCAACTGAGCACGTACAGTCCGCTCCAGAAAAGGAGGAATATATCGGTTTTCATTCTTCTGAAATGTGAAGGATCAAATTTTTTCTCTTTATTCTACATTTGTTCTTTTCTGATTAATTTTAAGAGGAGAGTTCAAATGGTAAAGTTTACAAATTAGATTTTTCAAGTAATTATTTTTTGATGCAAAAGTGATGTTATGAATTTTAATCACGAAGAACTTGTACTTTAATGAAATCGGGTATGTTGTTGACAATCTAATGAAATTTTATCAATTAAATTATAGGTTATCCCTGAGTATGTGAATTGATATCTAAATTTCAATGGATCTTTTCACTGTATTTACATTTGATCACGATTATTATGAGATAATTATTTGAATGCAATATTTGAATAGAAGAATTTGAAATGATTAATTCATGACTGCGGGCCGTGAGTTTGAATTAGTCGTATTATTGCATGGGCAGTAAAATGATTACTGTTGCTTCAAAGTATTATAAGCTATTGCATTCATGCTTATTGGAAAGCTCTCGCTATTCTAAACTGAGTTTTAATTTTTCTATACATCACAGATTGAATATATTGATTCGAAAATCCATTAATCAAATTATAATTTACTTGTGATACTTTTTGCTTTATTTCTAATTTATATCAAGAAATAAATCTTTAATTGATGTATAATTGTATTACTTACATTCAACTATATTTTAGACTATGTATGACTCACTCCATTTCAGTGTGGAAAAATTGCACCTTGGGGCTTTTATTTGTTGTCTCATAAGTAATGGCATTTCATTACAAAAATTTCTCCCAACACATGCATTAACGGTTTTACATGTACTCATGACCATGCGAACATTTTTACCGAATAAAAAATCATTTAGTTTAGAATTATGTGCTCTTCTACTTACAAAACTTAAAGCTTATTTCTAAGCATTCGCCAGTGATTACGAAAGCTTTCAACTACACGCATAACTTAATAATAAAATGACAATACCACCATTATTGGGTTTTACATTGATAATAAAAAACCAAAAAAGGTTCTAAATAACACTTCGATTAATAATACAATTGAAGCGCTCAGTAGACGCAGATTGCATTCGATCTCGCATTTTCAGTTACATATATGACTGTATTCTCTAGCCATTTATGTATCATATGATGAAATGTCAAATGAATTGGGATATGGCAAAATCCTCTAAATGCACCTTCAAAAATTTTCCCAGCGTAAAAATGAACAAGAACGAAAACAGAAAAAGTCATTTTTCTCAGAACGAACTTTTCGGTTGGAATCTGCCATTATCACTCTGAGTCCCTCAATATGGCTTTTCCCTTCTAATGATTCTTTTCTAAATTTATTGTCCATTAATATCACACTTTCAGGGAGTAAATGCAGAGAAACTATTCAAAGGATGTTAAAAGATAGGAAATTGTGGCATCTCATATTGCGTTAGGAGAGAGAGCAAAATTATCTTGCATCTGTCTTTACGCAGCGCCGCGCCTGTTGTGTGCGTCATACCAAAGAGTTTATGCAACTGCAATGCTTTCAATGCATGAGCGTTCTGCGGGTTGCATACACACATACCGGCTGCATATTGACGTAACTCGTTCTGGAATTGATTTGTGTCATTCGGTGTCGAACTTGTCTTCACTTGCATGATTCGTAAACTCATTTCATTAAATATTTCAAATAGTAAGTAGTATGCGTGAAAATTATTTTATTTTGGTTTATTTTGGGAGTGTATTCGATTGACAATAATGAATAAGTATTTACATACACAATTTGAACATAATGAAATTGACAATAAATATCGCGAAACTTTTACATAGAAGTGTATGTATGCTTTAAAGAAATGTTTATAATGATACTCGCTCATTGATGAGTTTGCTGCGAATGGCAGAAATGTATATTATATACAAATTAATTCAAATATGATATGCCGAATTGATAAAAACTTTTTATATCTCACGGTATAAATGAAAAATGGAAAAATATCATACTGCTTATTTGAATAAGAAAAGCGAATTAAAATTCGAGCAAAATAAACGTTTGGTGAAATCAATCTGTGATTCTCATCGAGATTTAATTAATTTGCATTTTCCAATGCGACCTTTTACAATGCCGCGAGACGAAACAATTCTATAGTCCCGCTGAACTTCATCCATAAATCCACAACAGAGCAAATGGTACTTCAAACTCTATCCCTCTCATGCAGGTATGATGCCACCAAGTTGCAGTCGATTTGGGTGGCGAACTCTGGCTGCAGGCGACCGCTTCGAAGCCAATATTGCTCCCGAATTAATGAACGACACCGCGACTACTGGATTCTTTTATTGGATGTATCGGGAGCGGTCACGAGAAATGATTGGAATGGGCGTTGCACTGCACAGCATCCCAAGCAGCAGAAAGCGACAAAGCAGCGGGCTCAGAGAAAGCACAAACGGAGTAGTTTGGATCGGCAGAATTATGAACATGCAGAGAATTTTGGAGATTGATACATTGGTCAGGTAGGAAGTAAGTTGATATTGGTGTATGATTGGAAACATTAAATTAAATGATCCATTGGAATAACTACACAGTGTGAGGAATGAAAGAAAACCACAAGAACGTTAGTTAAATATTCACAAGTGAAGGAGCCCAAGTTGAGATTTAAACAAAAGTTTCACATTGAAAACCGGAAGGAAGAATGAGTTCGGTACAAAGGAAAACACGAACTTTTAAAGAGAATCTAGGAATTTTTATCGATGAATGCGGATGAAAAGTTTAAAAACAGAAAAGAAAATCTCTAAAAATAAGATCACTTATTACTTGAAACATAAATCTTGTGTAGAATAATACAATATATCGTATAGAGAAATTGACAAAGAGAACAAAGATTTTGAGGGTCCTAAAAGAAAAGAACGAGAGAGGAAGACAAGCAGGTGGAACCGAAAACAGTTTGTGGGGTCCAGTATGGATCTGAAAAGGACACGGCAAATCGGGTGAGGACATGGTGTTTTAAAGAGGACGCGATGTACCACACGAAAGAGTAGGATCCCAAGAATATAAATAGAAAAGGAGAACAAAGGTTTTGGGTTTAAAGGAAAAGAAAGTGGAAGACGAACAAGAAGAACCCAAAGCAGTTTGTGGAGTCCAGCATGGATCTGAAAACGGACACGGCAAATCGAGTGAGAACATGGTGCTTTAGAGAGGGCGCGAGATATTACCCCAAAGAGTAGGACGCGGAGAGAGGTAGAGAGAAAGAAAATAAGGGAAAGATCGTGACCTGGATGCGGAGAAGAATCAGTTCCCCGACACTGGAGGCAATTTGGTCAGCCGGGAGACGCACTGCGAGAGAAACGGAATGAGGGATATTGGCTGGCGGGCCTGGAAGGGTGGGGGAGGCGGCTCCAAGGAGTTTCCACGAGGTATCCCCGGGAGCGCCCCGCAACTCCGACGAGGCCTTCGATATCGGGCCATATTTTCCGCGATAGAAGCCTCCGCCGGGGCGGTGGGAAGACGGGGGTGAAAGGGGTGACGACGGAAGCGGTCGGGGCAGCCTTGGAGGTGTCGCCAGAGCTGGTGACGGCGGTAGCGACTGAAAGGGCGACGTGAAAATGAGCGACGGACATCGTGATAGGAGCAAAGACGTTGGTATTTTAATTATTATACATTTTGTCTTGTTCGTAATTCAATATTTGCTTTATCAAGAAATTCCCTAATGTGATATACGGAAATGAAGGTGATCATATTTAGTCGATAATTTGTTTAGTTCATTACGTAATGAAGCCCAGTTGTATGTGCCTTTGCATCATATTTCTTCATAATTAACATTGTCCTAATTTGTCCTTAATTGCGATTAAAATGAGCAACGGTGAAGATAGAGCAAGGGAGACGATGTGGGTTTTCTCTAAAATTGGGGGTGGCAATGGGGGTTGAACATGGACAAAAGGATGCAGCTGCGCCTGTACCGAAAGGGAGGGGCAGTAGCAGTAGCCGAAGAAGCAGGCACGGGCGTAGATGAGACAAGCTGGGCAATGAGAACGGCAACCAAATTGAGGGTTGTGTACTGGCGGCTGCGAAAATGTCGCTGAACACGGAGCTACAACGATCAGTGCGGTAGCAGGAACTATATCCCCCCGCCCATGTTTTCTTGAGCCTTCACTTCGCCAGGTGCGTGGGTAGTGAAAAGGCTGGTTATTTTGACATGACTATTATGTCAAATCTATAGTTCGTTTTTCGATGCAATATAGTTTCTACTGCAGGGGAGAGAAGATTTCTGGTTACCAGTATTTGTCAACAACGCTCGATGCTATCATTTATGCTTAATTCAACTAATGTTAGTAAGGAGTGGTGGCAGGTGTTTCGGGGCTCGAGAAATCGTGCGCGTATAATACGGAGGGTCGTCGGTGGGAGGACCTGGAGTGATGGGGGCCGGCTGGGAGCGGTGTCGGCGGAGGCGCACTGGCTGTGGGCGGCGAGTGGGAGGCGGTGCTCGTCCATCGTGCAGCCAATAACAGCGCCCCCGTGCGCTCATTAAATTCATAAATTCGAGCTTAAGCATCTCTCAGGCGACGGTGGCATCGGCAATGGTGATGGCAGCACTGGGGGTGGAGGTAGCAATTCGGGTGGAGATTAGAGCGACTGCTGTTCGCTAGCTTCGCCAGTGGATTGGGGCGAGACGAGCAAAAATTTGCCGAAATAATAAAAAAGTTTCACGCAATGAAGGAAGAGGGGGAAAATGGAAAATGTGTTCGTTCTGGTGAATTCTGGAGACCCTTCACGGCAGCGAGGGCTGTGAAAATGGTCATTCGATGCACACGAATAAAACTGCAGTTACTAGTTGGATGGGGCAAAGTAATGGTGATTTAATGGATGCTAGGAAGAAGATACGTTCTTAGGTAACTCGTAATACAATAAGTGTACACATAATACAGAGCTTGGAGAGTAGGAGGTGCATAGATTGAGGGAATAATGATTATGTAAAAGCAGATTTGGGGAGTTAAGGAAACGAGGAGAAGGTGTAGATGAGCTAATGAAATTTGGGAATGCAAATTGGGGTAAAGACAATGTAGTCTCTTAATATGAACCCTTGTGAGAACCGCTATGAAGTATCACCTCCATTCAGGTGCAGAGGCCGCAGAGTTACGTAAGTGGATGTATCTCGTTTAATCAACTCATTTCATTCCAGGATCTTGATAGACATTAATATTCCGTCACAAAAGATAGAGATATTTAGTTTAAAGAGAGTTAATTGCCAAAAAATATAAGTGGGAAGGAATGAAACAAATTTGTATTTTTAGACTAAATGTCACTTTACATTGCACATAATTATAGGGATACATTTTTCTTATTAATATACCAATAGTCACTTTGTACAAATGTCTAAGTTACGTTTCTTTATCATCGTTCATATTATCATTTTTATTACTTATTGTAAACGCGCGCAGAAATTGAAAGAGAGCTAAGGAGCCTCCGGCAATAGGAAAGGGACTATAATTTCTTAGATATCCATAAATTCAAGAAGAGTTCAAACAAATAAAGAGTTTCGATCCTAATTACTTGCTGCATGATAAGCACATTTTTGCTTTGTTGGTTAGTTTGGTACTTAAAGATCTGTTGTAATGCGTATCCATATGCACTTCACTATATTATTGGAGTATTCGTAAAGCCCGTTTTTTTAAAATATTTAATTTATATTAATATTATACGAGAGTTTTATTTGTTGTTCTTTAGCAGTGTGCGTGCTTTTTTTTTGTAAAAAAACATTTCGTGTGGTTTAGTTCAGCAGCATTTTCGCTGCATCTGGCCACTAGTTGTATTTAAATACCGAATAGAATTTCCTAATTTCCTAATTTTTACAAATGACTGTTTATTCATATTAAGACAATTCATTATTTGCAATTTTATTTCATTCTTTACAAGATTTCGGAATCAGCATTTTTCCGTAGTACTTTTGAGGCTGATACTATTATTTGGGCTTATTTACGAAGCATCCTCATGGTGGCCGTGGGCGTTGTAACCATACGGATGATAGCGGCAAAAACAACCATCTCACAAAATATGAACGAGGTTTGAGCAGTCATCACGTGTATATAACGTCTCTGGTGAACAATAATTTCAAGGAATCTTAAAGGAAATTGCGACAATTGGTATTTGTTACCTGATCGTTTTGTTAAATGTTATATTTTAATTTTTTAACAGTTATTACACGAAATAAACACAATAATTATACTAATAAAAACACATAATAATTATAAACAAAAACTGTTTGATCTTGGCTAAATATATTGCCAATCACTTGCTAATGACACCGTTCGCTACACACTGGTGAATTTTGTTCATTTTGAATTTCGATCTGTCGGTTACGAAGAAATGAAGATTTGAAGATTGCTTGAGGCATTGCATGATGTCGTGTCCTTCATGACCTTTAAGCGTTCAATCGAACAGCGTACCTGCACTTCCTATTCAACGCTTCGATCGGACATTTAACGACAATTTTTACGGGAACTACATAAACACGTTAAAACGATTCAAGTGTTACTTCCGATGCTGCAAATTTTCAACCTCATATTGCGGTTTACCCTATTCATATTGACGCCAAATGCAATAGAATAGACACAACTCGTTTCAATAAAAATTAACTCATTCAAATAGAGATAAATACATTCAGTTGAGGCGAGAAAAAAATTCTTTCTTTGTGACAAAACTATCCTATCCTTTCGTATAATGTGACAAAACTAATTCACATCTCAGGTAGAAAAAACTGAAAAAAATTCTTAATCGCTAGTTGTAAAAGTAATTTTTTTTCTACCACGCAGTTGGACCCGCACTAGAAAGTAAAAAACATCACAACTTCACAATGGGGCCAAACCGTAAATGACCAGACTAAACAATGTGTTACATCACATAAGCACGATGCAATGCGTAGATAAACATTGTAATATTGCTAAGTGTGTATTAAAGATCATAAAAGCAGAACCATTTGTTTAAATTGCTCAGAATATCAAATAGTCATTTTCATTTTACATAATATTTCAAGTTTTGCAAGTTTCTGACTATCCAAGATACGAAACACAGTATCCAGGAGATCTAAACATCTAATCAAGTGATGAAGTGTACAAAAAGGTATCATTCTCTAAATTACGGACTATGCATCATAAATTGGATTTGAAGAGAACATTTTTAATGCAGGTTAGTAACCCATAGTGGGTATTACTAAAATTATTGGAATTTCTCCCGAAGTAGTATTATTAATCGTAGAAAATTGGCATTTTTATATAGCAAGGTTTGTATATAATTTTCTCCGAGATGATACGAAATTTCCAAAAAATGAACTTTCTTTAATTTCTATTAATTTGAAGATAAGTTTAAACAGATGAAGTGTGCAAAATCACCTAAACATCCAGGGTATTTACAGTATTGTGTCATGTCCGTGAAACTTATTTCAAAGGTGGATTACTCTGATTCAGTTAATATTAATACCACAACTGCCAGAACTGCGGAAAAAGCTCTTTTCTGAGTCAATAAAATACTTGAAAAGTGCAGTCAAACAACACGAACAGTAGAGGTCAGAAAATTTCGCAAGAAATATAATAAAAAAAACTTCAGATTATACTGCATTTACATAATCACCTACAAAGAATTAAGTACATATACCGTTGTGTCACTCAAATTATCACGAGCAGAAATGAATCGGTAATATCTGAGAATATAGTTTTTCACAAATAATACGACAAAATGGATTAATGATTTAAAAACTTTTTTTTATAAAAATCACTTGTTTTATAAACAGAGGCGAATATGTCGGACTTAGGGAAAAAAGAAACATGACGTAGACAGCGTTGTTTTGATATGTCCCGTGGTTCTACTAGACCGAAGCCACAATTATTGAACTGAATCAAGCATCTTTCGATATCTAACCACTCTTTTATGATATAACTAGCTGACCCGGCGAACTCTGTTCCGCCTTAACAGAGAATTCCGTTCCGCCCAAACATACGAAAACCCGCGAAATCACGCGAAAACGTGCGAAATCACGCGAAAACATACGAAATCACGCGAAAACGAGCGAAAACCTGCAAAAACGTGCGTTCTCACACAGGAACGCTGTCGAACGGGATAAACAGTATCCTATGTCCGTCTCCTGGCTCTAAGCTTCCTGCTCACCAATTTTCAGCCAAATCGGTACAGCCGTTCTTGAGTTATAAATAGTGTAACTAACACGACTTTCTTATATATATATATATACTAGCTGACCCGGCGAACTATGTTCCGCCTTAACAGCCGGTCCCATCTTTGTCTCGCGTCGCACTCACTGTGAGAAACTGTACTATTCTTGTTGCACTGCGTACGTGCAAAAACCGTGCGTTCTCACACAGGAACGCTGTCAAACGGGATAAACAGTATCCTATGTCCGTCTCCTGGCCCTAAGCTTCCTGCTCACCAACTTTCAGCCAAATCGGTACAGCCGTTCTTGAGTTATAAATAGTGTAACTAACACGACTTTCTTTTATATATATATATATATATATATATATATATATATATATATATTCTGATTTCTATAGAGGATGCGTAATCCTTCATGTTGATTTAAACATTCTAGCTTTGTTCAAGTCGTCGAATTCTTCCGTAGTTCAGTCGCAATTTTCAGTTATTGACGCCTTCTTTGCACATGTATTTATTATCAATAAAACAATGAGCGTTTTCTGATTCTCAATTGAATGAGAAGAAATAAAAGAGGTCATCTTCGTCAACAGTTCTCGCTCAGCAGCGGTCACGAGCAGACGTGCTCCGCAGCTCCGCAAGTTACCCGAACGCTCGCGCTTATCGCAAGGGCCGACTGCCCCGGCCGCCACTAGGGCCGGTCCGGGGTCAGAAAGTGCATTTACTTGTGAACAGTGGTGAACCAACAACATTCTCTAATTGTTATCGCTCAAAATTACTGGTAAGTGGTGACCGCATTTATTTGTGAACGAAGGTGACTGCATTTACTAGTGAACAAGAACTATTGCAAATCAACATCTGACAAATATAGTGAAGTGAATAATGTTTACTGACCATGTCCCCTTCGGGGGACTAATCACCAAATCAACATAAATACTAAATAATCAAGACAACAGTGAAATATGCGCTAACAACAGTCTGGACGGATCGACAACTTTAGAATACAGTGACTTATCACATAACCTTCAGCAACAGCACCAAGCGTTACTACAAGAACATCAACTACTAAAACAGCATTTACAACAAATAGTGCAACAGAATCAACATTTACAACTCCAACTACAGCAACATCTGCATGAAAAACAGTTCCCAGCGATCGTGTCAGAAGCTATGGGACCTAACGACCACGCATCTACGACGCTGGAAGCGGCCTCAACCCTGAACAGCTCATGGCAAACAGTCCCGCTGCGTCGACAAAAAAGACGTATTGATGACAATCCCAAAGGACCCTCTAAAAAGATTATCAGTGAAAGCGACACATTATCGTCAAAAAACAGGTATGAGCATCTCACATGTGATGATGAAAATTTAGAAGTGTCCTCTAAATCTGGGAATATCAATGATACGACAACCAAAGGCAACACTCATGAACAAAATAAATATCGAACCCCGCCGATTTTCATACCAGGCGTTAGAGCTATATCTAACATGATCAAATCAATTAAAGAAGTGGTTGAAGATGAAGACTTCACGTATAAACTAATCAAAACATATCAAGATGAAGCCAAAATTACAATGAACAATGTGAAAATATTACCTCTAACACCAGATATTTATCGAAAACTTGTTAAGCATCTAAATCAAAAAAATATTGCGCACTATACATTCCAGTTAAAACAAGAAAGAGCATTTCGGGTAGTATTAAAAAATATGCACCCATCAGTAGATGAAACTGAACTTAAAGAAGCTATAGAAGCACAAGGTCACAAGGTAAGACAAATTCATAATATTAAACATCGTCTAACAAAAGCACCTCTATCAATGTTTTTTGTGGACTTAGAACCTCAAAGCAACAACAACAAAATTTATGATATCGAATATTTACTTCATGCAAAAATAAGTTTTGAACCACCGCGCAAAAAACGTGAAATAATTCAATGTAAGCGTTGTCAGTCCTACGAGCACAGTTATCGTTACTGTACGCTTCCGTATAGCTGTGTGAAATGCGGAAAGAATCATGATAGTCGGACCTGTACTAAAAGTAGAGACACACCAGCTACATGTGCTTTGTGTAGCCGTGATCATCCAGCAAATTATAAAGGTTGCGAAGTATATCAAAAAATTCGTAACAGCAAGTATCCTAGAGAAAATCAAGACAGTGGAAACTCGATGGAAAACAAAAATGAAAATAGCAATTCAAGTTCAACAAAGAGTAAACAATCTACAGGAACCAGAGGCACACAGCGCACATACGCACAAGCGGCCCATTTTTCGCAAATCAATAATCAAAATTCATCGCATGAA
>BLKR01009461.1:0-116502 GCA_011170035.1 Teleogryllus occipitalis | reverse complement strand
AACTATCTGGGGTCAATGAGGTATCTACCACAATAGTATTAAATATAATTTTAATGTGATTACATGTAGTCAGACACGTGTTTCGGGAACACTCTTCCCATCATCTGTGGTTCTACAATTATTAAACAAATTACACATGTCAAAATCATATATAAATAGTGAACAATGAAATAAATATTTAGAATTGGTACTTACCCAAGTAACACAGATTAAACCCATAATTATGGAAAGTCGTCAAAGTATGACGCCATTTTGATTGTACGCTGTACGAATGCAGACTGCGGGAAGGTTAGGGAGGAAATGAAGAAAAAGTAAAGCTAGTCAATTAATAAATTTATGATGGGGGTGGATTTAACTATTGATTGTTCATTAAGGCATACAAGGTTGGGATTTTTGCATAATTTTAAGATTTCTAAATTTTCTAATATATTTAATTTGGTACCTTTATTTTCGAAATGTAGAATTTTGAAATTAGTTTCAGGATCGAAAGAGTGGTTGTATTGGATAAGGTGGTTGGCAAATGTGGAATGTTCTTGTTTCAGTCTCCAAGATCTGAGGTGTTCCTCTAGCCTACAGAAAAACTTCCTACCTGTTTGTCCCACATATGCAGAATTGCAACTATTACATTTTAACATGGACTCCACTTTTTTCCTTCATGGGTACCGGGGGTTTGATGCTGGGAAATAAACTTTGAAGTGTGTTGTGAGTTTTATAAGCTACCTTGAAGTTATGTTTATTCAATATATTTCCTATCTTTTTAGATATGGGACCTATATATGGTATGCTTACAAATTGTTTAATTTCAGTGGATAGATTTTGTGGGAAGGTCTTCTTAATTAATAATTTAATTTCTTTTTGATTGATAAATTTTTTAATTATGGAGGGGTTATAACCATTATTTTGTCCTATTTGTAAAATTGTGTTTACTTCTTCATCAAATTCTAATTTTGACATGGGGACATTGAATAATCTGTGAATCCATGAATGGAAGACTGCAAATTTATGTTGATAACAATGGTTTGAGTTGTAGGATATGATTAAATCTGTTTGGGTGGGTTTTCTAAAAAATTTAAAATTGTCTATTGTTTTTATATAAATGGTTAAGTCTAGAAAGTTTAGGGTATGGTTCTGTTCTAATTCCATTTTAAAAGTTAAATTTGGGTGAAATGAATTGAGGAAATCAAAAAATTGGTTTAATTGTCTGGTTGTACCTGTCCAAAGGCAAATAATGTCATCGACATATCTAAAATAATACATGATATTATTTAGCAAGGGATTATTACTATTAAATAATTTATGTTCAAAATGGTTCATAAACATTTCAGCAAATAAAGGAGACATGTTAGAGCCCATAGCCACACCATCAGTTTGTTTGTAAATAGTGTTGTTAAATTTAAAATAGTTATGTCCAATACATAAATCTAATAATTTAATTAAATCTATTTTTACATTAATAGTCGATTTGGAATTCATGATATGTTTAATGTAAATATCTTGTACTTCAGGGGGTGGTATATTGGTGAACAAATTATTCACATCAAATGAAACTAATTTGGCATTGTTCGGTATATCCAAATCTTTAATTTTCTGAATAATATCAGAGGAATTGTTGAGTTTAAACTTGGGGTTAAAATTAGTAATGGAGTTGAATATAGGAATGATAGGTTTACTCAAAGGTGAAATACGTGTATTTTATATACTTAAAATTGTAGAACCACTGAGGATGGGGAAGAGTGTTCCCGAAACACGTGTCTGGCTATATGTAATCATATTAAAATTACATTTAATACTATTGTGGTAGATACCTCATTCACCCCAGATAGTTTATCATGGAGCACCACAAAATCTCCGCTGCCACCACAGAATTTAAGGTAACTAAAGTTGATGAAAGAGAGGGAAGAGCCACTGCTACCAATCCACTAATATTAGCATTTCGTCATTTTTTCTTCGTAAGGTTCAGAGAAAGACACAGTGTACTCTTTGGTAGCCTTTCCGCTTTTGAAATCGATTTATTTTGCTTGGAGGAAGGATTGTGACTTGCGTGCGCGGGAGGTCCCATGAAGTGCGCAGGGCGGAGCACAGCGACCAGCGTTGCCAACGGTGGGTGCTCAAGGGGGAGCGCCGTCGCGGGGCGCAGGTGCTCGCGCCCCGGCGCGTCCAGGGCGCGTCCATCATTAGGAGTGGATTTGCATTTCAGCTCTGCGCCGCTCCTCGGACCAACCCCACCGGCCGCCAGGTCCCACTGAATCCCAGGCCAAATGAGAGACTTTTTAACTGGGTTCATAAATGTGCCGGTGATGAAAAAGTTAATGTGAAATAGGTATGGGGGAGATGATGGCATCATTGCTTCGATTGGATATGAGCCATTGCAATGATCTCTACGTTATGAGAGTAAAATTGCCCTTCAGAATAACGCACGTGAGCAACGCAAAATTGCCCGTCAGCACTGTGTGGTTAGTTGGAAGAAAACATTCAAATCGCGTAAGTTATTTTGTAGGGGTGTATGTAAGACCAGCTGCACGTTTATTTTTATAAAATCAATGTATTGCGCCATAATATTTGGAAGAATTTCCCTTTTCAAATGTACAATTTTGCTTATGAATCTTATACAATAAATTGAATACTGCTCGAAATGTTTTCCAATCACGAATTACATAGAGTATTGAGTGCGTGCGTGCGTGCCTATAAGTTTAACGAGCGTACATGAAAATGCAAATGAGAATACATTAAACGGCAGTGTTCTTTCTTCTGAGGTTGCTCTCCTCCGCATTCCGGCTACCTGCTTTCGTGAAACTTCTCTCTGTGCCGAGCTCTCGTTTTTCATTACATGGAAGCTTTCAAATTCCTGTCCAGTCTAACTCTTCTCTCGTTGCCCTGCCTTTTGTGTGTAGTGATATGTATTATATTAGCTGCATTCCCCTTTTTCGGCGCTTGCACGCGTAACGAGAAAATCCTTTTGGAGACCTATTCAGACGTTTGTAGTCGTTACACTTTCTAATTTAGACAGCAATCTTACATCAAAAGACAGAAGTGCTCATTCACGAAACGATACTGCAGAAGAGGACAATTTTAATGAAGGAACAACGACTATATTTTCGTTATTCTCTTTAACAATCGTAAAAAGGCGAAAGTTTGGCTATGAAATACCCGAGAGATTATTTCTTTAGAGTTTTTAAATTTCGAGTTAATAAAAATAATAATAATAATAATAATAATAATAATAATAATAATAATAATAATAATAATAATAATAATAATAATAATAATGGATTGGCAGAAATCTGCAAAAAGTGTGCAGTTACGAGAAAACACCTTAGAACTACGCAAAAGAGCATATTACTGGCTAGAGCAAGAATCCCCAGAAAGTTTTTGAGAGTCTTGAATGAGGTAGATGAAGGTGTATGAGGAAGTATCATTCATTGTAGCAGCTCCTTATATTTGTACAAACAAGCTGCAAAGTAAGTTCCGACATTTCTTCTGAAGTAGATGAGTAATAAGGAGGTACAACAACAACAACAACAACAACAACAATAATAATAATAATAATAATAATAATAATAATAATAATAATAATAATAATAATAATAATAATATAAGAGTAATAATATCTTACAGTAATCGAATCATCAAACATTTTATCTAATGGTAAAATTAATCGGTTTACTAAGTGCAGCTTAATGCTCTGCCAAGTTTATTGTGTCAATGAGTTTTAGACATTTATTTAGAGGCATTTGTTACATTCTCGTTTCAAGAACATCGAATAAATCTTCGTAGTAAAAAAGCATTGTCGTCACCGAGGAAGCAAGTTTTATTGAAGTTCTTTGAGAACTTCCGATTGGTCTCGACCCGGGCGGCAGCAAGTTGCGTAAAGTTGTCACGCTGGGAGGCGGGTGGGGCGAGGCGAGGCGGGGTGCTGGAGGGCGGCGTCGCCCAATGAAGAGGAGACCGAATTTCGATCCGCGAGCGTCGGTAGCGCCCATTCGCCTGGCGACCGGCTTGACAAAGCGCTGCCGTTTCCGCCGCCTTCGGTGATTGCCTCTTCAGCGCGGCCGCCCGCCCGCCCGCCGCATTGTGGCCCCGTGATACGTGTAATGACACTGTCGAGGCTCTCAATGGGCCAATCCAGGATTCCCGCGCCGCACAGCGCCTTGCCGTGCCGTGCTGGCTGGCCTGCCGCTGTCGACATTCTTCGTCGAGTGCCTTTTCTCCGACTGTTTCGTTCGGGTGCTAGTACTTTCGTTCTTCTTGTGGACGGTTCAACTTTGTCTTTGTCTCGTTCTGTTATCGTCGGGCACTCGTTTTACCTAGGTCGCGCAATCGTCATGTTATCCATTTTCTTCATTGTGCCAACGTCTTGGTTTCATTTCGCCTTGATCGAGCTTTCGTTGTGCTCCTGAAGTCATTTCGTTATGCTCTCAGCCTAATCATGATGTGCTATCGTCGTGCCCTGGGACAGTCGGTTTTTTTGTTTGCTGGAGCTCCGTGCTCACTGCATTTAGCATGTGCTCACTGCATTGAGCATGTACTCATGTATTTTTATCGTTTAGCCGTCAGCGAAAAAAATTTCTTTTATTTTCCTTGTTCTCGCCCTTTTCCCATCTCATCGCTTTTCCGTGAATTTATGGTTAACATAAAAAAATTGACAAATATTTATTGAGGGTTTTATTAGATATTTATTTTTTACTCCTTTTTTTACCTGATGATAGTGTATTCGTAATTTCCAAAGCAAAAATTATACAGAAGAGGCAGTTAATGTGTCCACTACAAAAAAATATTGCTTTTTAATGCTCATCGCCCCCTGTTATCAGCTATTAATTTGTGCTTCGTGCGTACTGGGAGTTAAATAAATGAATTGCAATGTTGTTTTGTACCTGTATCTTTTAATGCTGTTCAATATGCTTGTTGTTTATTTTAAATTTCCGTGTATCTACATTTCGCATTTCAATTTAGTTGTACGAACTCCAACGGAAAGGTCCATGGATGGTGTTGCAATTTACTTGCAACATATATTTCAGAACTTTTTTTTTTGTTCGTTTCTTTTGTAATGTTTCATTTTTTGTGGCAATACACTAAACTATCAGCTACATTTCTGTCTTTGATTTTCGTATTTCGCCTTAGTTTTTCATTTTTCTACAGACCCTTTCTCTTTTTAGGCTCTTCTCATCCATTGTGCCATGTTGCGTGCTAAGTTTGTTCCCCGGCTGCCTGTTCCATCTGCCCGCCCGTTGTGTCCCGTTTTCCCACCAACTCATCCTCCTGTGGCAAGCCGACAAGGCTGCGGCGGTAGGCCACGCTATCCATCTTGTGGGACAGCACTTTCGCCCCGCTGTCCACCTTCCGCGGACAAGAACGGCCCGACAGGCGATTCCCGAAGAGCCTGGAGGTAGATGAGACGAGAGAAGTAACAGAAACACTTATAGAGATGGTTCTGGTGGTAATGGTGGTTGTAACTGTGGTGATGGCTGCGGTGATAGTACATTTGGTAATGGTAATGGGAAAGGTGGCGATGATGAGAGTGACGATAGCGGTAGTAGTGGTATGGTGATAGAGGTGTTAGCTGTGATGATAGTGTCTTTTTATCGGAGATGGTGATAGTTCTAGTGGTAATAGTGGTGATGGTGGTAGTGCTGATGTTAATCGTGGTAGCGGTGATAATAATGGTGGAAGTGGTGTAGCTGTGGTGGTGGCAGTGGTGGTGATAACGGTGATGGGAGTGATGGTGGTGATGGAAGTTGTGATTATAACGACTGATGGAAGCAGTGATGATTGTAGGTGTGATGATTGTGGTGCGGTAGTGACGGCGCGGGCGGTGACAAAGACA
The DNA here is from genome assembly GCA_011170035.1 of Teleogryllus occipitalis. Classification (NCBI taxonomy): domain Eukaryota; kingdom Metazoa; phylum Arthropoda; class Insecta; order Orthoptera; family Gryllidae; genus Teleogryllus; species Teleogryllus occipitalis. Next base: position 110,681 of record BLKR01009461.1, on the reverse strand, counting down.
CCGTTCTCTAGGAAAGGAATGGACCCGCTTGCAGGAGGGACGAACGTTGAAATGGAGACGCGCGTGGGAGGTAGCGCGAGGGTGAAACCATGAGCCGGGTTCCGTGTTTGTTGTCTTCCTCGGGGCGTCTTAGGAAAGACGGCGATTAATTTGATGGAACGTCGGCGCTGCTGCGAGCTGCGAAGGGGGGAAAGGGAGCAGGAGGGCGGGCGAAAGCAGGCGACCGGAGTGCGGGGGATGTGCCGAGACGTGGGTGAGCTGGCTTCACTCTTTCCCCTCGAGCGACGGTTGCGAGATCACATCGGAGGCGTGATGGATGTATTTTTTTTCTAATTCGAGAATAGCCCTTAAAATGATCGGAGCTAACCGTACGACAGGTTTGTGGCGACGTTAAACGATACATCGGGGAACTCTACGAGTTGATTTATTTTGTAGACAGATATAGTCAGTGTTGGAATGAACAAGGGTTTTAGTCTGATTTAAGGTACGAAGAGTAAATAACTATCGTGAATGTCAGGTCACCAGGTAATGTTTGTTATGAGTTATCGAGCTCAGTATATTCTCACCGTGTATGTTTTCACGCAAATTATTACAAATATTGTTGTTAATTTTATCGCACTGATTTCCAAGAATAAAAGGGAAAGAATGCCAAGAACCTTGTATTTACGATAAACACTAAGGCATTAATGTTAATTACTAAGATTGAATGATTAATTGATTGTTAGTGATTCCGGGCGCGTCAACTATTAGGGCCATTACACCCGTAAGTGTATGTGCATGTTTTCATCGGAAAGTGGTGGTGATCTTCCCTCTCTGGATGGCGAGATCCGGCGCAGACCTACCTCGACTAGCGGGGTTTTCTCCAACCAGATATCTCCCACCAGCGGGACACCGCCCCAGCCGGAACAAGTTCTAAGTCCCCGACCGATCTCCCGGTATGTGTGGTAGTGTAGTGCATGTTTGTGTGTGTGTAAGGGGTGAGGATAGAGCAAGGAAGAGGAAGGAAAGATCGCGCGCGGTCCGTGACCCGTTTGTTAGAGTACTGCTCCGGCATTCGCTTGATGTTGATCGGATAGACCACGGAAAACTACTGATCAGAGCAGCCGGCCGCTAGAATCCTCTTCCAGACAGCGACCGAATTCGACCTAGCTAGTGTCGAAAATCCTACCGCCGTCGGGACTCGAACCTAGGACCTCCGGGTCAGAGGCACTGCAGTGACATCAGTTGATGCACTAAGTCACCGCTGCCGATTTAAACATTATGAAAAACTGCCATGATCACGAGTGTAATGCGAATACAGCAATCGGTCTTAAAAGCACATAAAGTGTAAAATTGCTGGTATGGGAACCTTTAGAGAAAAGGTTGCATTTATTTGCGTTTTTTTTCGAACAAGATCTCCAAATGAAATCCTATACAATTGACTCAGTAAATGATCTCTCACAACCACAAATTCTCCCAATTTATTCTCCGCGGTCTCGCCAACCGTCCCGTTATCTCGGCCAGCGGTCAAAAGGATCTGTCGTGGCCTGTCGCTTGGGCTCGTTGTGGGAGACTTTATGGCAAAGAAACCACGAAGAGAAGCGTCTCCGGGCGTGTTTCCTCGCTCGCTGCGTGGGCAGCAGGGCGATGGCGCCGCCGGGAAAGAAAGGGGTGCCGCTACGGCGGCGGGGCTCGTCCGGGTGCTCAAATGAAGGCGGAGGGCGCGGCGGGGTGGCAGGAAGTGGTGATTTCGGCTGGCGGCCGAGAGAATTGAACGGCGACAGCCCGGGCTCGACACTGGCGGACACCGTGGACGGCCACGGCGCGTACACGGGCCACTGCGGTGGGTAGCCCGGCGACCGCCGGTGAGCGCGGTTGAGAAGTTGAGCGGAGAATGACGAACAGTGCTCAGTGCTTTGTGTGTGTATTATGTATGTATGTATGTATGTATGTATGTGTATATATATATATATATATATATATATATATATATATATATATATATAGAGAGAGAGAGAGAGAGAGAGAGAGAGAGAGAGAGAGAGAGAGAGAGAGAGAGAGGGCGCTGTGAGGGTATGAAGTTTTCATTGGCAGTGCAATGCGTGTTTCATAACCTACGGAACTCATGTATACAAATACCGTTCCACATATTGGGAGGCAGAATTATTTTGAAGTATGCGTTCTGAAAGATGTTTAAAACATAGCTTTCGTCGGAAGAAATTTAAACAGAAATAATACTCAGTTGAATTCAATTCAGTGGTAATTCAGCAATTTTATGACTATAGTTAAACATAAATTAAAATTACAGAATTGCTTGTTGTTTGTCACTAAAAATAAGGTGAAATGAAACGTAGTATAAATTCATTGATGTAATACCTAAATAAAACATCATTAACAAATTCTCTGTGATGATTAGATTGTCAAGATTTAATTTCTTATTTTATTACGAATATTAGATATTATTTGTTTTATTAGACATTGACAATTTAAAAAAAAATTAATAGTATGCTGTGTTTAAAGAAGTAATTTATTACAAAATCAATACCATCTGAAGTGTTGAATATAGACGTTATTATTTCAAAACCGCCCCAGCTGTCCCTTGTTCAGAACAATGTAGTGGTAGGTCTTCGGATCTCAACCGTAAACTTACAGCATTAGGCCAAATTCGGAACATCGATATTCACCAGACATAAAGGGATTAGTCTACATTCCCAATCTAAATTCGAAGCCGTTTATTTGGGCAGCGAATTTGGTCTCCGCAGCGCTATATCGGCTTCGGGTCACCACTGACCATGTTTGTTTCGGCTGTCTTAAAGCCAAATCGGTCTGCGCAAACACCCTATTAAAAGTGAATCGATCTGACTTGAGCCTGTTATAGTAACCATTGACAAGCCAAATAACACTAATCACCGGCTTTGTAGATGCCAGTATCATTCACATCAACTAATAGATCCTACTTAAAACGATTTTCCCTAAGCTTATTCTACAAAATATTATTTTCTGTTTTTTCGAACTTTGCAGGTTAGCGCTGCTTCCGACTAAAACCGCATGAAGATCCGATTTTTTAAAGTCAGATAGAATGCTACTCGGCATTTCAATCACATTTTGGCAATTATTACATATACATTTCAAACATGTCAATTAAATTTTTTCTCCTCAAACATTTTTCTTTTCTTAAATTATTAATATCTACACATTGTTAGAGATATTTCCATATAAAAATTTTTCGAAATGTTACACAAACATTCCTGTAACTCATAGGATCAATTCTTACCATAAGTTCGCCCCTTACAGTAAATCAAACTATTCAAGTAATGTTTAGATATTATAAAAATAAATTAAGGTCTAATACTTCATTACTTTTTCTTATTAAGCAATAATTTGTGCCTCTGATGATTTGCTACCTAAATACCGTAATTAAAAATAGGCACATTTTTGTAGAGGTACACAAAAAGGAATGGTAGAGAACAGTTAACTACTATTATACGGATTCCTTGATATGAGCTATTCTCAAAAATGAAATGGTTTTAAAAAACGTAAAAAATGAAATTTTGAAATATTTAAATGTTGTATTCTAATGTATTTAAATTATAAATTAGAAATGAACGAATGATAATCAGTGCATATGCATATTTGCTTTTGCATCGCCCCAGGATTATACATAGATAACTAGAAGAGCTACATAAAACAGCGAACAGTCAATACTCTCACATTGAATCAGTCTCCTAAAGTTCTTTGAGAGATTACACATTTCAAACAGAATAATACGTTTTGCGCATTAGTTTTAATGAATAGTAGAAATTGCAATAGGTATCCATGTGTCGGCCTTTAAATATTAATTAATATTTCTTCCTGTGTAACACACAAAATTCCAAAGCACATTATCGTTTCTCTGCGGCGGTTCCTACCCATTCGTCCTTCCAAAGTGCCGAAGCGCTTTGTGTCATCTGTTCGCGCAGCTGCGATCGTTACTCGCCGGGTGCGGATTTGAACGTTTGCCAGGGCCAGCGAGACCGCCCACGACCAGGCAAGGGCAGGCGGGCGGCGGGCAGTGGGCGGTGGGCGGGTATTCCGTGGAACTACAGCTTACGCAGGGCGGAGAGGAATGGGCAGGGTGCGCGGCTCTGCGAAGGGCTTGCGCGGATGGAACTGTTCCGAGGCGAATTGTTAAGCCAGCCGAGTCGTTTCGTATTGTGCGCGGTGTCTGGTTTGAGTTTGGAGAATGTAGTATGATTCTGTGTGTGTGTGTGTGTGTGTGTGCGTGTGTGTGCGTGCGTGCGTGCGTGCGTGTGCGTGTGTGTGTGTGTGTGTGTGTGTTTGGTGTGCGCGTTAGCGCACAGGTCTTTAGTTCTTGGACTTGTGCGTAAGAGGAACTGATCAAAGATGCCCCTGATTTCGTGAGTATCCATATTGTGAGAAGTCACGATGAGATAAGTTTGAATCAATTGCTTCAATGTAGTATATTGCTCAAGTTTCTGGAAAACACTGCGCCTACTGCAGTCAGGCCAACTTTAAACTTCTTTTAGCTCCCTCGCCAGAAATGGCTTCTCGTAGTCGAAAACTATTAAAAAACACAGACTCCTTTCCGAAATCTGAAGAATCAAGAGTCTCCTTCAACCATCGAAAATCTTCTGAACACATTTAGCGGCGAAAGTATTCTTCCAATAAAAGTAAACATGCCTGTATAAATAAAATATAATATAAATAAAATTGTATTTTAAGGAAGGGTGTGTATTGGCGTAGGAAAAATATTTAAAGAAAATCGACTCAAACTTTAGTTGGAATATTATGTAAAAGGTTTTACCTTCGGTTAATTGTTTGTTATTGCTTCTTCACCTGACTTTTTTTAGGGAGGGTAGCAGGTATTCTTATCTAAATAGCACTTCAACCTTGTCTCAAAGAAGCCAATTTTGAAATTTAACCTTCCTATTATTTACAAGCATGTCTGAAACCAAGCTAGTGTATTTCCCCCTGAACTTCAGTCTCTAACGAATTAAACACAAATTCTAATTTTATTAAATATTCAAAAGTTCGTGGAAGTATGTGCATATCGTGCATAATGTACATATCAAAGATGTGTTAGAGGAGAAGGATAGTAGGCAGAGGAAATAGAGGAAGGAAAGACAAGATAGAGAATGTGTAAAGAGGAGAAAAGGAAAAGGATAAGATGAGGAAGAGAAGCAGAAGCCAGCAGTGGAGAAGGCACTAATGGAAGTAATGGTGGCGGCAGCAGGGGAGACCGCTGTGGCGATGAGTAGGAACCTGCACCCGCTACGGCCGCTCGCATATCAGCGCGTGACACGACGGTCTCAGGGCCGAGCCCGGTCACGTCGGGCGCCCCACTTGCGCGGCGGAGCGCGGTGCCGCGCCGGGCGCTGTTTACTCGCCTCGCCTCGTAACGACGCCCTCGCCTCCGCTGCTATCCCACTCGCGACCTGTCCCTCAACGCTCACTGTCTTGCGCGCCTATCAGGAAGTCCGTATGCGGTATAGAGGAAAATGTCCTAGCAGCGTACGTCCGGTACTTTTGTTCTTGTTTCTCTCCAGCAAATATACGCTGAATCATTAGTTAGTATTGTTTAATTTCATAGATATCGTTCTCAATTATGTTTATATACTTGAGATCCCATCTATTTTTGGTGTGGCATCAAAATTCGGATAGAACAATGCTAGACAGTACTCTTGGCATCGACCGATACTATAACATCGATAAGGAACTAGAAAATGTATTATTGGTGATTCTTAACTTTTCGTTTGCAACTAACGTGAACAAACGTGTTTCAATTATTCATTTGCAGTGAAAATGTTTTGTTTTTTTTAAATTCGTTGTAAGCTTCACAGTTCTAGTAAGATTTTTCATCATTTCAGTATTGTTAACTATCATATTACAATAGCTCTATAGTTTGAGCCTCCAAAAATTCTTTCTTCGTAGTTTAGATGTCATCTCTCACAAGTTTCTGTCCCATTCTCGTGTGTTTAATGTGGAAATTGTCATTGATATTGAAATATCTCGCATAACTACTATCATTATTACTGTATATCACTATTTGAGAATAATTTATTCTGTAATGTTTATGCCATTCTTACTTAATGTGATTCCATTCTTCAGCTAATAATATACTTTCTTATATTAGAGGATATTTGTTCTGGGATTTCTTCTCTAATGTTCATGAGATACGTTTGAGCTTCAGTTTTACCTTGCGTTACACTTAAAACTATCGTAACAACTCTCTTTGGCATTACTTGCCTCCTCCCTCCTCATCGTTTATTTCATCTCATTTCGTGTACCGCACGTTCGTCCACCACAAGATTTCGTTCTCGCAATCACCGCTGCCGTCTCTCTTTCGCCGCGAGCGTCGGATGCGATTATTGCGCTCTCTGTGGCGAATGCAAGGCCCAGCGGCGGCGCCTTGTGGAGCGCCCCCCTCCCCGTGCGCCTCCCCCACCAGCACTCCTCCTCAGCTCAGAAGCGGAGCCAACTCCCAACAAGGGCAGCATTGCGGGACCCCGGGTTTCGCGGCTACGCGCCATCTCTCTCTCTCTCTCTCTCTCTCTCTCTCTCTCTCTCTCTCTCTCTCGCGTTGCACCCGATATGCGCTCCTTCCGACATTCAGCTGTGTTTATTTTTAAACCATTAAAAATAGTTCCTCCTTTTACATTAATTTTGCTGTGTGGTTTGCGGTTTTGTGAAAAGTTTGGAATTGAAATATTTCTCGGAAAAATGCATTAACTCGTTGTTATGAAATCTTCATGCGGCTAGCAAGTTTTTTTGCCTATCGAGAACTTTGTTAGTTATTCGTTGCGTAAAAATAAATTGTCAGGTGCGTCAGCAAAACAAATAGTGCTATTCGGTAGGAAAAATAATGTTTACCGCATTCTGTGATTCGTGTCATTCCACATACCATTAAGGCTGGGATTTATGAATATAGTACAGGATATTTGTATTGATTTCATTTTAATCGTGAATTTGATGGTTAGTTGTGATTAGAAGCCTAAGAGAAAGTGAATAACTTCACTATGTTGCATTACCGTACCTGGCGTACATTTGTGTATTGTTACTTGTTTAATGTTCGCATTATCTATAAAAGTATCATTTGTGTGAGACTAATAATGTTAGCAAAAACTGCATAATGAAGTAAGTTAAACTATTAATCGTGTAGTATGTATATCGATGTCTCAGAAAATAAATACAATTAAATACTCAATTAACTTAATTGGTTATTCTTTCTATGAATGTGTGTTAATGCGATGTTCTCAGTTTAGGGAAAACCCGAAGGATTTGTAGACTAGTCCATGTTAATCAGGCAATGCATTAAACAGTTACCACTACTTTCATTCTGATCGTCGAATAGTAGCACGAAAAGTAAAGAGAATAAATCAAAATAATTTCGGTATGCTATTTGTCACGTAAAATGTTCTTGACCTGTATAGCATCGCTGTTTCGTGTTAGAAGTGGGGTGGATGTGTACTAAACTGTTAGGCCACATTCATGAGATTTCACGATAATCGCTTCATGAAAATAGAACAGCCATATATATTCTCTCGTGCAAGCCAGCCACCTTTTACCTCTCTGCATTTACTGCCAAGTTATTTCCGAGACATAACAAACCAGCACCGTAAACCTCTACAGTACAAATCTATCGCCCAGCAAGAATGTTGTTGAATGTTCTGTCGGGGATGGACGGCGTACAGTGCTTCGAAATGGTGCCAAAAGCTCTAGAAGCATTTTTTTCTGTGATTTTGAAAAAGTGTTTCTAACAGGGGAAATGTTTTTAAATTTGGAAGGTAGTTTCAACAAAGTCAATTAATACGAGGCTCTTTTCTTCTTTCTTTTCCAGATCTCTGTTTTCTCATCCATAACATTTATGGTGAGAAATGTCCGAAAATCACAGTACTATTCCTCATTTCTCTACGTAGAAAAACATTTCGAAAGGTGATCGGCGCTCAGGTAGTGATCCGTTTAATGAATGACTTTCATAAATAGCAATCCTTCTAATTCATATTATCGTTTTCTTACGATGCTTCAACACTTCTGCAGTGCTTAGTGTTGTAAATTACACTTTTTATCAATTAGAGTTAAAAGCTTCATTTCTCAATTCATCTATTATGTTATCTGTGTAGGTTACCATTTCACGTCATCAGGCGCTGTACCCATCTCGTGGGAGTTAATTAAGTAACAAAATTCGTTTGTGCTTTCTGGTCCACGACTGTAACAGAATAAGTGCCTGGGTACATTGATCTTGTGCAGGCAAATTTGACTGGAAGAAGTGTGCAACACTACACTCTTGCACACTTCTCCAAAGAAGTGTTGCCTGTTCGGACCTCTCATGCAATTTTCTCCTTTGAAGGTACTGAATAGAAGGCAATTCTTCTTGCAGTATTCAGCAGGTACACGAATTATTAGAACTATATCTTCAGAACACCAGTGCACGACGTGGTTGCCTGCCAATGAGGGGCAAATGTCTCGTGTGTGATTCCGATATATGAGATTCCCCGCCGCAACGTGTTCATTGGTAAAGAGCGATCACCTTCGACCCTCCTACATTTGCTAGGAGAGAGAGCGTGTATGTGCGCGCTCACTTTGGGCCCAGCGCGCGGCGCGGGTGATGGGCGTCGATGGGCGAGGGGGCGTGGCGAGGGCGCCGCCGCGCGCGCGCCGGACGTCCGGCCGGTGATGGAGCCGCGCCGCAAAGTCCGGGGCGGCGGCCGCGCCGGTGATGAAGTTTTACTGGAGTCCGCGCGCGATAATGGAAATGAATAATTCATCGTCGGGCGAGAGGCCGCTGCCCTATTTGTTTCCGCGGCCGAGGCGCCGACTTGGGCCGCGCGCCGGCGGAATGGGGCTGCGGCGTGTGCGGGCTGCCAGCGGACGCGATGAAGGAGTGGAAGAATGGTCCCGAGGCTTGCGTGGTGCGCCAGGCGTGACTTCCAGAGGAGTGCAACTGAGGAGATTGTAATGTTTTAGGGAGCAGTTTCCTTTGCGAAACTGGTTCCTTCCGTGGTCTTTTAATTTAGGAATTGATTTAGAAGTGCGGCTCTAGGTAACAGTATTTGGTATTGGTTTACGTAACGATAGAGACGGCCATAAAAGAAAGCAGTATAAAGAACAGAATTTTATATTTTCAGCTTGCAATATCAACTTTTTCATCATGATTTGTGACAGGGAAAATTTTAAGCAAATAGATTTATTTGCTTAACCCAATTTTCTGTATTCCCATCTCTCTACTTTCTTTATCACCAACCACTTTCATCAGGAAAACATTTTGTTCAGCTCAAAACCATATCGAAGTTTCTGGTCTCTTTTCAACATTTCGGGTACATATTTCTAAATATGTATGTAGTATGTTGGTCAGTTGTGACGAAATTGTTGATACTTACGCTGCAACACATGAATAGACCAGCAAAAGAATAGTAAATGAATAACAAGTGAGCAATTGTCAAAATCTCGAGGATATAATTAGGATACAGAGAAAGTCCTGAGGCCAGAAGTGAAAAGGAAAGATTTTAGCCAGATCAAATGTGTCCAAAAAGATTGATTTCACAAATCAATAAGTTACAAATGAAAGAAAATACAGTATCAGGATGGATCAAATGGCATACATTGCCATTTAGGGTAGCAAAATCATGAAAACACGAGTCAAAAATGTAATTAATAACTTTAAACTGGCCATGAAACATAATAATTCCATAAGGGAAGATGCGAAATGGTGACTGTATTGAAAGAACGATTTGGTTTTGGTAGCAGCTGGAGCAAGTAGTAGAAAGACGTGAAATACTGTTGGCCCTCGACTTTGTGAGGATCGTAGATTATTTCTTGTGAAGGTTTTTGTTGATTCGCAGAGATTTGAGGAGAGAGAATTAGGAAAGGATTATAATTTACTAATTAATAATTTAAAATAAGTTCCGTAGGACTTGTGCATCCAAAATACCCAATATTTTGAACGCAGATTAATCTTTTCTCAATGGAATACAAGCATAATGTATTATGTAACTTGTATGTTGTAACTTATGATTTAGAATCATCTTTTCAATATTTATTTCGATTGTGATCTATGAAAGTCTGATTCTGAAACAAGGTTATTTCTCAACTTTTTTATATACATTTTTAAGTGTATAGAAACTGTGTACAACACATTTACTCTTCCTACCTCACCTCTAAATGGTCGAATCCTCGAACTATCTCCCAGTCCCTCATACCGCAAAACCACGAATGTTTCAAGACGCATGCCAACTGTCATCCAGTGAATCCTGCAAGTTCCATTGCTTCGCCCTTCCCAAGTCGCCCTTCTATTCAATGCGAGCGCCCCCCTATTTGCCCCTCCCTTTCCTCCGTCTCAGCTCCGCGCGGAGGGTTCATTTGTATTCGTCCCACCGCGCTGTGCTAATATTTGCCGCAGACGTCATGCTTGTCGCTCCTGCTTCAACCTCGCGATTTGAGACACGCTGTGTCTGCACTGGCAGTCCCGTCAGAGGCAGATCACCCCGAAACCCATTTCCGGCGTCGGCACAGTAACATTCGAAACGTGTTTTCCGGACAATATTTTTCAATCACTATTTTATTTCACTTTTTTAAACAGGCTAAACTATACAAGTATACTCTATTTTGCAAATTGTCTTGATAAATTAAGTGTTTTTTAATTAATATTTCACTTGAATTTTTCAATTTCATCATTAATATTTACATGTGACATGTATGAGCGAAATGTGTATCACGAAACAATTCTTAGTTTTTCATGATGTGGCGTTTCTAGAATTTTTCTCCATTACCAGAATTGCATGTACTTAGTTTTTGCGTATTTTTATTTATTTTTTCTCTCATTATATTTTAACTTCCGCAATAATGCGTTGTAGTTTTTAAAATTAATAAATTCGTTTTGTTTTATAAAAATTCTAATTAAAACCAGCACTAGTTCTCTTATGAAATGTCTTTAATATCAACACAGTTTTGTCGTCAGTGAGCTTGAAAACCAAATATCTTTCAAGAAATTGATCTTTAAACTTTATATATTAAAAAATGCAGATTAAAACGTGCTCATTTATCTTTAATAAGCTTTAAAAATGCAGTACCTTCACCTAGAGTAAAGTAAACATAGTAAATTAAAAGATCCAGAAGATAATTAACTTCATGCAGTAGCCTGAATTTCTTCTCGGTATGGGAATTCTTATAATAGCTGGCAAATGTATTTTGTAAGCCATATTACATTTTCTAACGAAAAGGAAGGCAAATAAACAACAATATATTAGAAAAACCTAGCGGTAATATTATTAATAAATAAGATAAAACTGACTTTTAAACAAGGTTAAAAGAATGCCAAAGCAATTACTAGCATGGCAATAAAGTTAAATTGCATCTGCAAATTAAGTATATTTTATCAATTGTCTGTACTACTTTATTTTTCGCGTGATCTTCACGCAAATCTCAAGACTCACTTTCACATCACACTCGTTGAAACATTTTCTGCGGCACACAGTTTTACTCCAGCCAGGATTCATTTCTTGTATCTTCGTGTAGTGTACTATTGAAATCAAGAAAGATCATTAAATACTTGTTATATGCATAGTTTTATGTAGTTGTTTATCGTTACATCATCGAAAATGTTGTTGCATGTATTTCAAAATCTATCGTTTATTGAAAAATTAATGTTGAATTATATAATAATAAACATTTCTATTTTTTGATCAGTATTGTTACACAATTCTCTTGGTAAGTATTTGGAGATAAAATAATTGTATTTTCCACACTTATTTTTCTAAAAATTTAATACCTTTTTTCTATTTTTTTAAAGTGCTAAAGAATCTTTATGATATAATACCCTCTCAAAATACATAAATAATTTATATTACAGTGTAATCAAGTAGTGATAATTGATTTTCGTGCAATAAAGATTAATACATTTCACTACATAAATAGTAAATGAAATGCTACATTAGTATTTATATTCCCATAAATCGATTACGAAGTACGTATGTTTAACGGTCAAATTGAAAGAGGATCGAGAATGAAAATAAACGTCGCCGAAGAGCACAAAGTGATAAACTTATTCGTGGAAAACCGTGAACGCCCAAGACTCCATTAGGTGCTCGCGTGAAGATGTTCGGAGACGAGAGCGCGCTGAATTTGATGCGGGCGCGCAATGGAGGAGGAAGAGAAGGAGATGCGAGCGCGATCGCGCAAATATGCATTCGCTCTGTCACAACCAAGCACCAAGTCAATCGGCCAAGTGCGTACCTGATGTCAGCAAATATGTATGTACTAACTCAAGTGAATATTTTTTAATACTATTTATTCTACTTGTTTGACATTCAAAGGTCTTTCAAGGACGTGTACAATTTCAATATTTTCACAATTCAGTTAACTACAACAAATAACATTGAAAAACAATTCCCAAAATTACTCAGGAAGAGTCCTACATAATAAATTATTTACTAATAATAACTTATTATAATTTAATCTGTTTCTTTTAGTTTCATTTCATAATACTAATTAAGGAGGTTGAAAGATATATTTTGAATATCCAGTGTTAATTCGGGAAAAAAAATTACATGATTTGTCAAATTTATAGCTATTAACATAGCTAGTAATGTTATGAGTGTTATTACTGCCGAGGCCAAAAGTTGAGAATCGAGGCGGAGTGTAACGGAGCCGAGATTTTTAATTTGAACGAACACTGTAACATTTCGTAGAATGTTCAGCATTTTATCGGTCACCATTAGATCTCACCAGTTGTGTGAAAATTTACATTACTGCGATAGAAAACATGAATTATGTTGCTGCAGCACGTAAGTACGGTATTGTGGAGTGTTGCTTGCGAGATATCTATGTAAACAACATTCGTATACCGTGGTTCGAGAAAGATGGATGCTAATACTCGTAATTCTCCTGAACCTAAAGAAACGACGTTCGGTTAGGAAATTGGCGTGTTTAATTCTAGTGACGACATATTCACATCGTCAGTATATATGATTACCAGTGTAGTTTCTTTTGGTGGGGTGTGAGGAAAATGTTCATTTACCTAATATATTTTTCTAGTTGTATTATTAATAATATTACAATTAAGCATAATTATCCCCCAAACCAATCTGAATTGTTTGAATCTAATTTGTTTTGTACATCGCCATGTTTTTTTTTCTTAACAAACATTTGACTTGCGATGAATCGATCGTTATTTACATCGCTAAGGATATTAAAACCCGTTGCTAAGGATGTTAAATTTCTTAACATACAGATAGGAACAAGTACACTTAACAAACCTGCAGGGTTGTATGTTAACAGGGGTTCAGGACACATGTGACCGATAAAATTTATTAGTTCCTGGACAAGGTGGAAGAGAAGAATAAAATCAATTTGATAATTTTGAAATATTCATACTTATTGAATCTGTAGGTATTTCATTTAAAACTTTGTTATTACGAATAAACCAATGAGCTTTTAATACTTGACGTAAAAAGTTATTTTGAATAACTTCAAATTTGCGTTTATATGTTTTTGCAGTGTCACCCAATATAGGACAAGCATATGTTATTGAGGGACGAATGATAGATTCATAAATTAAGATACCTGAATCAGTTGAGAGTTTTGATTTTCTATTAATGAAAGGATATAATTTAAAAATGTTGATATGTGCATTATTAGATATTGATGAAATGTGTTGTTTCCATGTTAATTTTGTGTCTATTTGTAACCCTAAATATTTACTGAGGTAGAATTGTGGAGCCAATTAATGACTTTATGATTAATTATCAAATAAATATAGAGCAAGTATTCGGACTTCTACGCACATATGTTAATTTAATTGCATTGAACTTGAAATATTTTGAAATAAGTGTGTAATGATACTTATTGCAATAATATTCAATTTTGGAAAATTTCGAATATTCATTTTACCAATTAACCGAAAATTATTAATGGTCAGGTCAGATTGGTAAGTCGTTTTAATCAATTAATTTTACAGGTCATTAAAATTGTGTAGTGGGTCAGATTGATTGATATGACGGGCTTAGAGATTTAATTGCTCTAACAGCAACTAAAGCAGTCAAAGATGGTATGGTTGATGAATTTTCTGTATCCTGTTACATCCCCTCTCTAATCCCCTCTGAAAACATCCTGGTCGTTATTTATGTAAATTTCGAGAATTTTAATATATTATTCACTTGAAGGAGTAATGTTGAAGTGAACTAAACGAAAGTATTACTTTTTGTGCTATCTGGTATTTTTTTTTCATTAAAAACGGTAAGCCACATTTATAATACAAATGTGATAGTGGAAATCCAACATGAAAATTACATGAGCAAGGTATGAGGAGGGCAAGAGCCCTCCTCATTCGTGGTGGCTAACGAATTTTATGGGTCGTTCACGAAATTTCGTTTCAATGAAAACCCCTCTAATCCTTGCCAGTAACGACCGACACAGAGCCATTCACATCATGCAACGTTACATCGACTGCAAACCTAATGCACTAGCATTAATTACACGAGCACACGCTAAAATTTTCAGTGCTTTCTTAGCCGACTGCAAATGGCATGGACGGTTGCAGTCGAAACTTTTCTGCGAGTTCAAATTCTGCATAAAGAATGGAATGTTCATCTTGTTTTAGGACGAGGCAAACAATGACAAACTTCCACATGTTGGTTCATATCGTCTTAATTATTTTTCACCATTTATTTACTTAACGTCTAAAACAGTTCAAACTACGGGATTTTTACAAGAAGGGAAAGAATACTAATGCATTTATAATGTATACATATTATACATTTAATTATACAGAATATACGATGTAATATACAAAAATAATAAATGAAGTCGTAGGCTTCCGCGGCCAGAGTCTTGTGTGAGCTCTTGGTGTCCGGGAGGCGCCGCGTGACAAGCTTTGAAGCCGACGTTTCGACCATCCTGTCCTGGTCTTCCTCAGGGCAAGACAGACCAGCACTGAAAAAGACGACAAGATGGTGGAAACTTCGACTTCGCAGCCTGCGACGCGGAGTCACCCGGAGGCCGAAGGCACTCACAAATAATGGATATTGAATACATTTCTTTATTTCCATAAACTCAGTTGTTCGAATTCTTGGTCGCCAGCATCCTGACAAGGATTAACGATGATGGTGGTGGTGGTGATGTCGATATCCGTGATGAAATCAGAGCTACCTCAGTGTCCGTTACGCACACGGGCCCCACCACGGAGAGTCGGCCGGACACGAGGAGTGGCGGGGCGGGGGCAGGGCGGGGAGGAAGGTCTGCGCCGCAGGGCAGGGCGCGGCGCGCACTCCCCGCGGGAGTGCTGAGAGCAGCCTTTGTATCTCTGTGCGGCGGCGACCCGGCGCCGCGCCCCAATTACCGGCCTGTTAGCCGGCGCGACCGCCGCCACCGCCCACGCGCTGCTCTTCGGCGCGGCACGTTTAATCGACCCCGCTAATAAAACGCATCCTCTCGGCCGCCTCTCCCACCCCTCGTCTCGCGCGTGCGTTCCACGCATACTTTACGAACGGCGAGTTGTCTTTTTTTACGTATGAGCCGCACCTGCCGCCGGTATCATTCTATTGTTTTACGCGATATTTTATTAAGTAAATTACTAGAATATAGTAAAACTCAAGAAACATCTGGGATGTTGTACGTCTATTATTTTCAAGTAATTGTACTTCATTATTATTTTAATACTTTCATAAGGAGCTACTGAGCGCTTGAAATCTCTCCAACTTGAAAATACTAATCATGCAATTTTGATGGAAAGGAGATTGTACTCCTTTGATGTATAAAAACAAAAAAAAGTTAAGAGTTAATTTCAAGAGTAAGTGGAAACAAAACAGGGTATGTGTACCTCAAAATATACTGAGTTCAGTTCTGTTGTAATAATGTAAAATTAAACCGTGTTTATTTTCGCAAGTTTCAAGTTAATTTATTTGCACATGTATCATCCTCAATACCATTAGAATGAGTATAAATTTCAACATTCATTCACGGAATTGAAATGCTATTAAATAATTACGTAAACGATTTCAGTAGGCTTAGTAGTATATGTTACATCCAGTATTTTCAAAGAGCTTTCGAATCACCCATGCAGCTGCTACCCACTCCCAAGCAGAAAGAAAACAAGTCACTTCTTATTCATGTTATTTTTAGAACGGTTGTGCACTTACTTGCACTGAGCGTCCCATTATTTTTTTCCAGGAACAAAAGAGAGTAGCCGTACGGTCCGCTTCATTTGTTCCGCCCTTGCGCCGAGTTCCTTCAGATTGGCCCGGCTCCCACCCGGAGATTTTTCGCCTTTCGCCCGCCATTGCCGCGCCGCACCGGTGGCGCTTGCCTCACTGCCTGCACTCCAGGCCAGCGTTTCTTTTGCGGCGGCGGGGGGGGGGGCAGCGAAGTCCAGGGAGGCTCGACGGCTCGCGATCGCCCTCATTAATTAACCTAATGACGCGTTAGCGCGCAGGGGAGCGAGCGAGGGTTCGCCGCGCGGGAAGAGAGGTACCGTTGGGCGCCCGCGAGCGGTACACGGGGGGATTGACACGGAGAGAAGTGGAAGAGAGGCGATCGTGTCGACAGGCGGCTGACCTCTGTGAACTGGTTATTCCTAGGGGATAGAAAATAGTTGTGGCCATTGAGAGTCTATATCTGTAAAGAAATGCTCTGTCCTAGGAAAAATAAAATACGTATTTCGAGCAAAAGATAGAATTTGAAAGTAACGAAGTCGCAAAAATACAGAAGATCTTGATGAATTGGCAGTTCGATGTCTATGCCGCTCACTGAACAAATGAAAGATTATCCTGAAAAGAAGGGAATTGTTATTTTTTTTAGTACGAAAGTTCGTAGAAACAGTGACTATTAAATTCAGAGTTTTGAAGAGTGGTGATGTAGTTCATGTGGAGAAAAAACAACAAAAGAGAATCGAACATTACGAGTTGAAACAATGCAAAGGAAAATGCGGAATGTGAGAGATATTGTAGATGCGGAATGTGAGAGATATTGTAGATGCGGAATATGAGGAGATAAAGGAGATGTGGAATGTGAGAGAAAGGGTAAGGGAAAGTATCGGAGTGGAGAATAATTGATAATTCTATGAGTAACTATTATAATATGAATTTAATATAAATAAAGATTCTTCTGAAGTCAGGAAGAGAGCAAATATAAATCGATATAAAGTTTAAAAATAAGAAAGATCCAGAGGATCTTATCACAAAGGATTATATCACACAAAGTTGGGTGTTGTCTTGGTAAACGAGATTTCACAGAAAACGGACCTTCCAGTGAAGAAACCGGAAGCGGTAGCTCAGTGCATCAACTAATGCCACTGCAGCGCCTCTGACCGAGAGGTCCTAGGTTCGAGTCCTGACGGTGGCAGGATTTTCGATACTAGCTTTTCAGCTAGGTCGAATTCAGTCGCTGTCTGGAGAGAATTCTAGCGGCCGACTGCTCTGTTTTCCTTGGTTTCTCCGATCAACACCAGGCGAATGCCGGAGCAGTGCCCTACCAAACGGGCCACGGACCGCGCGCGATCTGTCCTTCCTCTTCCTTGTCCTATCCTCTCCCCTTACACACACACTTACACTAACATGCACTACACTAGCACATATTCCGGGAGACCGGTCGGGAGCTTAGGGCTTGTCCCGACTGGGGCGATGCCCCGCTGGAGTCCTGGTTAGGGGGAAACCCCTCTAGCCGACGGTAGGTCGGCGCCGGATCTCGCCATCCAGCGGGGAAAGATCACCGCCATCTCCCGGGGGGGGAAACATGCACTACACTAACGGGACTAATGACCGAAGGCGCGCCCGGAAACACGACAAAATCAATCAATCAAAAAAAATACAGTGAAGAGCGGGCTGTTCGTGCTAAGAATTATATGCCAAGACAATGGGGAAGACAAGCATGAAAACGAACAATGTCTGATACTTTCACTGTGCAGTGGAGAACCGTGGCTCCGAGCATCAAGATGAAGACGTAAGCTGAGACGGAGGCTGAAGAGGGGTATAACGTAAGAGGGGAAGTTCACTTTCTTTTCGATACAGAAGTGGAGATATAGAGAAAGACACATAGATGGGAAGGACACAAAAATAAATAATCGAGCAGAAAAGGAATAAGTTCAAAACAAAATAATTGAAGGAGGAAACTATGAGATAAGAAATGAAAGATGGAAAAGAGAACTGGAGAACAAAGAAAAGAAATAAAGATGATGAGGGCTAAAAAGAGAACAAAAATCCACCTGAGGCAAAGCGGGAGACAAACGCAGAAGAAAAGAGAGGCAGAGACAAAGAACGGGAGCGGCTGCGACCTGCGCATAGAGAGGCAGGCGGTCGGCCAAGGGCCCTCTGCCTGCTGGCTTTGGCGCCGCCGCCAAGAGGGGCGCTCGCTGCGCGCCCCGCCACCGCCCCGTGCCTCCATTGCGCCTCGCGCCCTCTTCAATATTCAGCCCTCAGCTGTTTCCGTGGAGGGTGCTTGAGGCGGCTGCCTCGCAGCTGGCGGGGAGGGGGAGAGACGCCGCAGAGGTGCGGCTGTGGCGAAGACATGGACCGCTGCTGTGCTCAAGATTGTGGGCGCCTTGGCCGGATTACGACTAGAGCAAGTCTAATGATGCCTTTTTGCTGGGAATCGTCGACGTTCACGACAAACACGGACTTCGGAGACTTCTTGCCGAATCATTCATGATATAATGGTTGATTTAGCATTTAAATTCTAGATGCGTCTCTTAACACTGTCTCAAAACAGTTATGTAGATTATAGCTGTTCAAATAGTTCTGCAGAAAGGGATATGTTCCAAAGAACGTAATAGCTTCGTGACTAGTCTCGTCAGCTTCTGGAAGAAAATATGAACCATTTGCTTGTAAAGACAACAGCAGACGGGAGAAGGTTATGTTGAGTCTTCAGCCAGAAATCAATCCTTTATTAAATCTTAGAAAACGCCACGCTAATTCATATCTGTTAATGTAAAGAGATGTTTCGTTTCTGAAATATTCCATTATACCTCATAGATTTAAAAATAATATATAGTTGGAGAATTGGCACATAAAAATGATGTATAGTTGGAGTGCTTGAGTGGAGTTGACACAACAGTGTGTACATTATCAACGACGTTATTCGTAGAAGAAGGAACGGCGCAGCAGTTGCTGCGGCGCCGGCGGAGACTTACTCAGCCGCGAAATAAGTTTCTGGTCTTTGCCCCGCAGTGATTGATTGGTGGCCGTGGGCGAGACGAAATAGCGTCGCTGGCAACGCAGTTGAGTGGGAGTTTTGGACGAGCTGTCTCTGGATTCTGGAGTGGCGTGAAGGAAAAGATATTACGATGCATGCAGTGACAAGTTGCGTGGATTTAAGGCAGTGACATGATATTGTACTCCTGGGATGAAATTTAAGCTCACGAGATTGTGTGTTATTTCTGATTTTTTCCTCAACATCTCTGGTCTTGAAAGAAAGAAAATTGAGTTATTAAAAGATTTGAAAAAAGTATTTCGCATAAAATTAAGCCAATATTAAATTTTGTATGATCCAGTTTGGTAATTAATCATGATGTTTTAAATTCGGCCACTCCCAAACTTCTCTTCGACCTTTCACTATATATGATTTCGTTCAAAGCAAACTCTTCGAAATAAACGTGTAGGTCGAGTTCCAACTAATTTTGTTTTTTCGAGAACTCATTGACATCGTAAATCATTGGTATATTCTGTTTACAGGACTATTACCTTAAATTACCTTCACCCGTAAAATTGTTTTCACTAAAACGCATAACAGAGTGGAAGTTCAATAATACTAATACTAATAATAATAATAATAATAATAATAATAATAATAATAATAATAATAACATTTTCCGATTATAGTTTTGTTGAACGTGTTTCATTTAATTTTAAATTTCTTATATGTGCATTTATTTTTTGATAACATTTTCTATATTATATTATATGTTAACTGAAATAATAATGGATAATACTTTAATCTGGGAAATGACATTCCCCCGATCGCTATTCCTTTGAGTAAAATACAAGAGTATTTGCATTAACTAAATGTTTATTTACTTTAAATCTAAATATTTATACGCGTACTTGCATTGTCTTGCAATAAAATCTATTATTTTGTATGTGTATTTTATTTTGAATGTTTGTTTTTACCAACACTACAGTTATTTCTAAACACCCCTTTAACTGTTTTCTTTACACCACATTAACATTTATGGTAATTAAAACAGAAATAAAATGGCGAATACACTTTTTTCGGTAAAAATCTTAAACCAGGTATCATATTGCCTACCAGAGTTTCATGCTTCCGCTTCAAAACACTAACGGAATAAGCACAACTTGCAAAAGTCACCGTAGAAGAATAAAGTGCACGATGCTGGAATAATGATGTACAGTAAAAAATAATTACCTTTCATAAACTTCGGTTTTAAACAATATTGATCGATTAGTTATTTATGGGAAGTATCGAATATTTAAATTAGTTTTGTGAAGTGTATTATTTGTTGTATATGAATAAAGTCAGAGTTGTTAAATTAAGCTGAATCAATCTATATACTCGTATTTAAAAAATAAGGTATTCTGCCCTGGCTTCGTTTAGAACTTCTACTGAATCGATTGTAGTATTTTTTTCCTTTAAATGAAAGAATGTGATCCCTAGCTGTGTTATCAGATATTGTTTGTATTGATTCACCAACATTTACGGTGTAAATTAATTAATTAAACCATTCTTTAATAGTACGCTTATCAATAGTCAATTGATTTCTTCCAAAGGGTGCCTGTTTCAAAATCGATTATATGAAACGATAGATGTGAGTACACGCTGCTTCATGGTGGCGCAGCTTGGTATTTTGTTTTGATTGTTGAGATTTGTTTACAATTGTCAAGGTATTGTTTCAGTGTAATACTTACATTGTGGTGTTGACAGTTTGCATGTATTTGCTTTTGTGGTGTATTTTGTAGAGAACATTTGGACAGTGGGTTGAGCTCGGTTGTACTGAAGTAGTGAAGTTGTTCACAGGTTATGTCGAATTCCGAATCGTTGCCCTCGCGCCCCAAAAGACGCAAACGTACATTAACTGGACGCAGGGAAAGAGAATGTCAGCGTAGGTGTCGTGATAGTGAGGTCATTTCGTTTTCTGTTGGGTCGTTGTCTATGAAATGTCAGTTTTGTTCTGCTTTGTACTTCCCATGCGAGAGAAATTCTGCAAACGAGTTTACTCTATGTTACTTACATGGTTTACCTTCGAACAATATGCCAGAAGTGATCAACTCTAAAAAGAATTTCATCTCTTTTATATTGTTACTATACGCAGTTACATAAATAATATCATTTTTTTCTTTCGCATATAGTTGCTGTTACATATCACTCTACGAGTTGCGAATAGTCGGTTGAATATTACAGTTTTATATAAAACGTAGAATAATTTAGCTCTTTCTCCCAAATTACAATTTGGTCGTACATAATAAACTTCTTTCTCAACATTTCCTGCTCTTTGATATGACCATTTTGTCAATTGTGATAAACACTATAATTTCACATGTTTCACATAACAACAGGTGTAGGTAACAGGTTTGACCTTTCCCCTCGTGCGTTGCATTGGTCTCGTTTCGACCCAGCTCGAGGGAGCAAAGAGGCCTGGGCTGTCTCTCGACCCGAATACGGGCCCCACGGAAGAGGTATCGTAATAGGTACACGCCCATGAAGCTTCAACAACGTTCGCCCGATATTAATTAGAGCGCTTGTTCATTTTCTAACAAGAGCTTAAAGACGAACGATGCCTCTCCTGTTTCGCATTTTACGAAGAACCTTCGACGTTAATGTGCAGTTTGGAAATCAGTGAAGAGAATGGAAAATGTTGGCTGATTTCGTAAAATGAACGGGAAAATGTCTCTCTAAATATATTCCCTTTTTAATGAATGGGCTGTAATTCGTGTTGCCAACAAAATATTTTATTATTTTCAGAAAAAGTGAAACCAGTAGACAAAATTTAAACTCTTCTTGGCACAAAAGTAATTGAACAGTGACGTAATCAAAGAAACTTTACCCCCTCCCCGTTAAGCCATATTTACTAAAACAGTTTTTATTAATGTTCTATAGTAACGAAGCCATTCAATACCTCAGTTTAATTTGTTATAAATACCTATAAATCTCAAACAATAAATCATAGATTCAGCATAAATGAAAAATTGTTTATAACAAAACATCAAGACACCTGATCATCACAACTATAGACCCCATAGAAAAATCCTGGTTTCGCCACTATAACTAAGTCTAATGTATATTGTGATAAAAGTAAATGCAATAAAATGAACGAAACTTCTCGTTAAAAATATCTCTTTATTATTTCTAGAGAAAAAGAATGAGTCAGAGTCTTACTATTCACGTTGTATTGAGCCTTCCTGATCTTTTTCTACCGTCAGTTTAATAATAATCGCGAACCCTCATTCCTTCGCGCAGTGATGCAGAACTCAAGATATTAGTTTCTGAAACACTTTTTCATACAGTGTAAACCGAAAATAAAGGATTTTAATATCTTTCTTGAAATACAATTCCGCTATGAAGCTGCAGCTTTCGTCGCATATATTTTAACAGCTCCTTAACAGAGCACTTATCGGGCAGGACAACGAGCGTTGACGACGGGAGTTCTGTGTAGCTTTTATTCCGTTCTCGGTACTTCATCTTAACGCGCAGAGAGATCGCGGAGTCTCGCGTCTCGCTCCCCGCGTTGCTCTGGGAAGAGGGGATAGAAGCCGCCCGGTTTCCCGGAACGCGCCACCTTCGTGCGCGGCGGAGCGCGGTGGTGGTAGTGCGGTGTGGTGGAGCAGGACGAGGTGCGGCGGGGCGGGACTTGGTGGAACGGAATTTAAAATGACGGCGCGTGGAAGGCGGGGAGAGGGTCGCGTGATGGCTAGATTGGGCGTGGCGTCGTGTGGCGAGGAGTGTGGTGTGGAGCGAGGTACGTGGCGAGTGGCGTGTCTGAGCGAAAAGTGGCGAGGCCTAGCCTTGGATAATGGGTAGCGGCGGAGCGGAGCTTGTGGGCGGCGTGGCCCCTGCCGTCGGAAATGCAACTCCACGACACTGTTCATGCTAGCGTTGTCAATGGTGCTGTTGGTGTGATGAAGATGGCTATGAGTATTTTGGTTCTGAGTATTTTTGATATGGAAATTACCGATGAGTATTGCCTAAAGTGAATGTTGGAAATCGTGAGCAAATTACATTGTATTATATACATACATACAGACACAATTGGAGTGTACGATAAGAAAAAGATGTAAAACATTTGATAACCGACACGTAAGTTATATTCATCTGATAGGATAGTCACGATACTGCCGGAAACGCTTCGCCGCCTGAAATGGCGTCTGCAGCGATGTCAGCGAGGGCGATCGAGAATCGCGGCGCATCGACCAAGGCACGCTCGCCAAGAGCGCAGTCGCCTGTAAAATTAAATGTTATTGGTAGATTCAACTTTTAATGCCGTGCTTTGATAACAGCAGTCCCTCCATACATATGTAAAGCCATGTCAGTTCGAGCGCCTCCATGGAAAGACTTCAGGCAACAAGACGACGGAGAAAGTTGCTCCGAGCGGAGGTACAGGAAAGTCGAAGTCAAGACGGATCCGGAAGGCGGTCCATCCGAGCCCCGCCTCTTGTCGCACTCCGTCCAAGAAAATCCTCTTCGCCCAAGTTCCAAAATTCACTGAAATTTTAGCAGTTTCGAAATAAACTTAAGTAGGAAAAGATGTCGTAAGAGAGTGGATGCTATTAAATATAAATGCAAACGTAACAAAGTTTAATGTAACGAAATGACGGCACTCAGAGCCGACGGCTTTCTCCACTATAAACGCTACTGCTGTGCTTTCGCGCCGTTGATTCGAAATATCGTTTCAGGAGTCCGGTTTCGTCGAGGCGTTGCTCAGAACAGACTTCCTTTTTTCAGAGTTTAGTAAGATATGAGTCGAGGTGGTGAGCACACACGCTCTTTTATTCTACGCTGTGCACCGCAATATCTTCACTTCTCATATATTGCGATTGACGAGCATCATAATTACCCGACATTCTCCATCGATTAGTTTTTATGCTTTTTTAAGTACATTTAATCTTCGTACGGCAATAATTCGGCATTAGGTACGTGATCTGTTGAATGTATTCCAAGCAAATATTTCTTCCTTTCTTTTTTAATTTTATAATCCAATTATTTTCATTTCCTGCATTGTGTTCCGTAACCGTTTCTTCATTAAACCACTACTCATCTCAAATTTTGAATATTTTCAGTTTTTACTCATCCTCCCGTTTTATTATTCGATTTCAAGTGATTCTTTGTTTACATAATTCGACAACTACTCGAATTTCCTTTGTTTCTTTCACCTGCACTTGCCAACTGTCACCCAATAGCATCGACGGAAGACGGCTCAGTACATCAACTGATGTCACTGCAGTGCCTAGGTTCGAGTCCCGACATAGGCGAGATTTTCGACACTAGCTAGGTCGTATTCAGTCACTGTCTGGAGGACAATTCTAGAGGCCGGCTGCTCTGATCTCTCCGTTCGGCCGGTTTCTCCGATCAAAACCAGGCGAATGCCGGAGCAGTACCCTAACAAACTAACAAACTTTCCTACCTTTTCCTTGTCCTATCGTCACCCCTTACACACACACACACACACACACACACACACACACACACACTATAACATGCACTTCACTACTGGATGAGCTGTCAGGAGCTTACATTTTATCCTGTCTGGGGCGGTGCCCTGCCGGTGGGAGATATCTGGATGGGGAAATCCTACCATCCGACGGTACGTCGGCGCCGGATCGCGCCGTCCAGCGGGGGAAGAACACCGCCACATCCAGAGGAAAAACATGCAGTACACTTACGGGACGAATGACCTCATTAGTTTACGCGCCCGGAATCACTAACAAGCAAGCAGCACAATAGCATCGACGGTGTCTGTTTCTCCCTCGCCTCCCAAACGCCACCGGTCCCTGTTCTTCCTCCGTGCGGCCGCTCGATGATAATCTCATGTAAATCCGGCGACGCCCGGCGTTCAAATATTGACCGAAGGGCGCTGACGCCGCGCCGCCGGCGACGCACCGGTTGCCTGGCTCTGCCACCCGCAGCGCCCGCGCTGACTCCACTGCGGAGCACCATTTGCGCCACCGCTCGTCGCGGCACTCGCCCAATACCACTTGCGCCTGCCCACTTGCACCTCCCCACTTGCACCCGCCCACTCACTTGAACCAGCCTAGTTGTCTTGCACCCGCCCACCAGTCTGATTGCAGTCGCGCGCCCGCCCGCCTGTCCGCTTTCTTCTGCCCACCTGCGCCCGTCCGCCCACTTGCGCCCGTCCATCTGTCAGCCCGCTTGCGCCTGACAACATCATTGTCCTTGCCGCTGCAATCGCCATGCTGCTCCTCCTCCAGTGCCCGCTCCTGCGCTCAGCCCTACGGCCGTCCTCTCCCTCCATCACCCCCTGCGTGTCCCTTCGCGTCTTCCGCATGTCCCTCTGCGCCCATCTCACCCCGCATGCGCGCCCTTTCGAGGCCCTTACAGTGCTTATATTTCACCTCCAGTTCCCCGCTCGTGCAACTTCTATGCGATCTCAACCTGCTCTCTCGCGACGTATCACCAAGCTCCCCTCCCAATACTCTCGCGTGCCCCTGGATGCCCGTGTAACCTCTCCACGCCTCCTTCCCTCGTCACGAGACCCTTTCCCGGCCCCAAACGCTCACCCTCCCAAACTAAACTCGCATCACGCCTCCACTACCCGTCCGTCGCCTTTTCGCGCGCCCTCCCGGGCCTCTCACCGACACAGCCCTGTGGCCCCGCCCCAGCCCTCCCAGCCGCTTTTTCCGCGTGCGTGCTCCCGCCGCGCGGCTGCGATAGCCCGTCCCGGCGCCGCCGCCGGCGCCCTCGCCCCGTCCCAGCTCTCTGTGTTCACCGCTTGGCGGTGTCGTTCGCTGTGTTTGGCAGCGCAGATGGTTTCACTTCGGGAATGCAAGCTTGCGTTTGGTTGCGAGGGCTCGCTTCTTGTATCCCTTGCAGATTTCAGTAATACGCGCGAGTTTCCTTCAAGAAAGCGCTCGATGGATCGCAATTCGACAGCGGGCTCGGCTTTTGCATTGCGGCCTTCCCGTGACGCTTCGTCGTTCCTGGTGGCTCAGCACTTGCCGGCTCAGCACTTTGTATTTGACGTAATGGTTTTGGGAACATCGTTTGCTCGCTTGTCTTCGCAATTTTGCGTCCTTTGAAGGGTGATAATGCATCTGTGGTTACTGAACTTGTTTTACTTCTTTCTTTACTCTCGGGTGAAAGACAAGGAATGGAGACTGTTTCAGTGATCATTGAATTATATTCTGTGCAATTTAAGTTTGATTCCTTTTACAAAATATTATATGAATCCTATTTATTGAGCTGGCCGAAGCGCGCATGGTACTGATAATAGTTACGACTATTCACAGCAATGCACATTTTCACACTAATTTAATTTTTAACTATATCTATTCATATTACCGGGAGAGGTGGCTTAGTGCATCAATTGATGTCACTGCAATGGCTCTGTCCGGGTGATCCTGGGTTCAAGAACCGACGGCGGCAGGACTTTTGACACTAGCTTTTCAGCTAGGTCGAATTCCGTCACTGTCTGGAGGAGAATTCTGGAGGACGGCTGCTTTGATCGGTAGTTTTCCGTGGTTTCTCCGATCAACACCGGAAAAATGCCAGAGCAGCACCTTCACAAATGGGCCACATTCCGCACACTATCTTTTCTTCCTCTTCCTTCTCCTATCCTCACCCACTCACACACACTTACACTAACATGCACTTCACTACCACACATGTCGGGAGACCGGTCGGGGGGCTTAGAACGGTGCCCCGCTGGTGGGAGTTACCTGTTTGGGAAAAAACCCTCTAGTCGACGGTAGGTAGACGCCGGATCTCGCCATCCAGAGGAGGAAGATCACCGTCCCTTCCCGATGAAAAAGCATGCACTACACTCACGGGACTAGTGACCTCGTTAGTTGACGCGCCCGGAATCACTATCAATCATATATTCATATTAAATACAATGGCATTAAACGTAAACTGCGTTTGAGTGCTATACAATACATAAGAGAACATGAGAGTACAATAAATATCCCTAGATTGTATTATTTATTGATTGTAAAGTGATATTGTTATTTATTATTGTTGTCTGTCATTTCATTTCAACATTTGTAAGTGGGTTCAGTGTTTACGAAAATCAAGCATGAATAAATGCTAGTAGTTACTTTCGTAAAAATACTATAAAATCTGGATGTATAAATTGGTGTCTCGCAGTAGTAATGTTCCTTTTCCAAAAAGCAATTGCACTCAGTAGGTACAAGTATAAACCGAGATACCGATTAATTGATTGTGGCTCATCTCTAAGGCCCGATCTTGGCAGTACTCTTCCTCCCGTACTTAGGAGATGCATCAATGCATCCGTTTTCAATAAGGATACCCTTCCGCTCTGTCTGCCCCAATATTTGCAGTCTCACGTTCCACGAGCTCAGTGAGCGAGTGCTTGCCCTCCCCTCGCCCGCTCCTCGCCGGTTACCTCTTCCGCTCGCACTTTCGCATAATTCACTATCGTAGTCGCTTTTCCCCCATGGCGCTTCTTCCTACGCCTTAACTTCTGCTCCTTCGCTAAAGGCTAACGTCTTCTTACAAATTTGGCAATCCTGATCACGACCCTTAATAGCACACTATCATTCGATATGTTTAACGCTGAATATACCATAAAATATTAAGTGGTCCAGTTTCAACGTTATCTTTAGGTCCAGGATTTGAACTGGTTTGTGTTAAAAGTGAACTTATATTGAGAATCTTCGTGTATTGTCGCAAGTAAAAAAAGAACAATAATGAGTCATTGTAAAAATACTGAGACTATTGTCGTTGTTGGCAAATCTAACAATGCTTTTATATTTTGGCTGATGGTCCCCTTGGTGTAAAATGCATTTCATTGTCTTCCTTCTGCGCCGTTTACGTTTCCTCTTCATATTCTTTCCTCCACTCCTTAAATCCTACTCCTCGATTTCTGCCCCAGCTCTTCCCTTCTCAGCCCCTCCTTCACGTTCCCCAGTAACTCTTCCTTTTAGCCCTCACTCTCTTCTCACTCCCCCATTCAGTCTGTATAATGGCTGCCCGTCCCTTTTCCGCTCCTATTCCATCCGATCTTCCTCGCTCTCATCCTGACGGATCGTGAAGTCCGTACCTTGTCACCACACCCACTGCCTCAATCACAAACCGTACATCACTGAACCATTTCATCCATCTGCGCTCTCCTTCCGTCACTCCCTCCGAACAGCCTCCACTACCTTTGCCCCACCTGGGAAGGGACGTGTCGCCAATAAGGGATCGCTTCATTCATATTCACGCGTTTGCGAGAGGGGGGCGCCCGGACGTCCGCCAACCCGCCCGCCCGCCCGCCCCGGGGACGCATCAACCCTGCAGGCGCTGTAATGGAGTCGAAACAAGGTGTCGTGATGGCAGGCGCGGGGCGGCGGCGGAAGGCATCACGGCTGCCGAGGCACGAACAGGAGGAGGGGGTGGGGAGGGGCGGGCGGGCAGGTGGGGTACGTCGCCCCGAGAGGATAATGAAGCCCCCCTGGCAGGGCGCCAAGTCCGGACAATGGCAAGAACATTCTGCTGATAAAGTGACGCCTTCCCTCTCGCCTCCGCCCCCGCCCCCAAGTCGCGCCATCGGCTGCGGGGTCAAGAGGACCGGAGCGGCGACGGTGGTGGATCACGCGCGGAAGAAAGGCGACGGCAACGGAGGCGGCTGAAGGGGGAGGACATCGAGAAGAGGCTCAAGTGCGGAGGGGGACCATGAAGACGGGTGCGGGGATGCGGGTTGCATGGGGCGTGAGGGCGGAGAGTAGGGCTGGAAACGGTGCTTGTTGCAGAGTTAACTTACTAAGAAAGGAGAACTGGGGTGAAGTACGGAGTGTCACGGAAGAAAATTATGCACAACGAAACAAGTTCCAATGTGAAGTGTTGGCAAGTCCGTCTCTGTGAGTTGAAAAGACAACTATGGAGCGTAGAAGTTGTAGTGAAGACCCACTGAATACTGGTAAAAGAAATGGAACATGTTTTTCTTTGCCTCTTTCTGATGACATACGATACGCAAGTTTTTCCATGCGATATCAGTGATCATTTCTGTCCAAAGATAGATTCAGATTTGACGATTAATCCTATTCGTTCGTCTTTGTAAACCCACGCTTCTAAGTGATTTCCTATATCTCTGCTTCTTCAAGACCTCTTTTTACTGATAGACGACCTCTATCAAATCGTCACTAGTAGATCTGAATTCTCCGCTGCCTCGTGAAAATAATGAGGTTCAAGCTAAAGTTTGAAAAACGAATGAAATGAAAGTAGTTGGTGAAGCGTGTAATTTGACGTTAGAAAAGGTCAAACTCAGTGAACTTTCAGTGCAATGGAACAGCTAAAGCCCTTAATACTCACTGAATGAATTAGTTAAATCTACTATGAGAAAGGAAAATTTCGAGTTGTGAACGTGTACAGTATTATATATCGCACTTTTTCACTTCGACTTTTACCACTGGGTCAAAAAACACATTTAATTGGGATTTACATGTAAGTGGCATTGAAAGCACGAATATGTGTTCGTTTATGTAGTAAAATTATTGTTAATATCATTTAATATTTTCTCGTTCTCTCGCAATAATACAATATGTTGATCATTTATAATGATTGACTTCTCTGGTGGTGACGGTAAAATACGTCGCTGTGGTACACAGAATGTGGCTAAAGATGCCATTACAAAGAGGAGCAAGTGGACTGTGCAAGGAAGTTGCCCAGCCCAGAAGGCGAGACGTCGCAGACAGAAGCGTCGGACCAGTGCAGCCACCGGAAGTGCAGAGGACGACCCGGTCCGCTTCTGTGAAACCCAGGAGAGAAGAAGAGAACAAAGAGACCGGAAGAGTGGGATGCGCGAAAACGAGGGCAGAGCGAAGGCAGAGCGGTCAGCGCTGACGTAAGGGGAGGGGATGCAGAGAGCGAAACTTCGTAGCCACGACCCGAGGGAGGGGCCGTGACGAAGGCCAGGCCGCTAGGGAGAGCCACCTGCGCTCATCTTTCTCGCGCTAGCCTCCACCGCCACCACCGCCACCGCAGACCCGCACCGTGTGGTCTTTTTGCCGGCGCCGCGCGGAGAAAAACCGCGCCACGCTGTTAATGTGGTCTTCTCTCCCCTACTGCCCTTGTTCCCTTCCGTCCCGCCGGCGCCTCTGCCTGTACTAACCTCAATTGCCATTACTCCGGCAGCCATTAAAGAAACACGATTATCTTGTAGCCATTATCATTATCACCATCATTAACATCAGGAACTATTTCTATATAAATCTTCTCTTTTATAAGGGTATGTCTCTTTATAACGTTAATAACAGTAATACGTCATTATATTTCGCTGCCTACTTACCTCAGCGATTAGCTTTCTGAACAAGTTTGTTTTCTAACCCTCCGCCTAGAAGTCATGGGTTGACATGCCGTTGCGTTAGTTAATCTTTCTTTCTTTATTTACTCAAATTCATCAGACCTACCTACATCTCTAGTTTCAGCATTGAAGCAAGTAATATTGATGATATCTCTTTCCAGAGTCCATTTCGATTATTGTGCTTTTTACCATTATCATTTTCATTTTATTTTCAATTCTTATTTTACAATATTTAACCCTGATATGTCACAATTTTTACGTACTTTTTGAATTTATTTAGTCATTTCGCTGTTACCTAGTTCAGTTAGCAATGTACATTCCGATCTCTACTACTCTTATTTTCTCTAGAAACTTTTAGTTTAACATACTTCGTTCTACCCAATCTCCAGAACACTTTAACTTTATTTTTACAACTATTTTAACTATCGTAACTCACTATCGCCTTTACGTGCAAAAGCATCATCAGCATCGCAGCTTATACCCACATAACTCCGAATTGCTGTAATCGAGGGAATGTATCGTAAAGATGCCTTCAGCACGTGGATTAATGCTCCTTTCCGCAGCAAAGATTACTCAGGGTACTACGACGTTGAGACGTCTTGACATAATTTTGTATTCGCATTCCCTTTTCCACATTGCAGTCAGTTTCCCCAACGCCTCATCTCTCATATATGTAAACGACACGATGAGACCGCTTTAGACATGGCACATAGATGCGCCCGTGGCGTTGTACAGATTGGAATGTGATTATCGTTTGCGTGGGATACGATTCTGCAATAATGCAAATAACACTCAGAATGGAAATTCTAGACAAATTTCAAGCGGAAGGGGAGATGCCTTTATCCGTATTGGGAATTGCTACAAATAGTAGAGGGCTTCATTTCTTCTTCGATTATTTCACTTATACTGCGTTTTGCTGCTGTTACTGGTCATATGAATGTCAATTACAGGACGTCAAAAGATAATTGTGATTGTTGTATCGCCTTAGGTATATTGATGTATATGTGTCATGAGTGACTTTTCAATTTCCTTAAATTTGTGTAGAAAACTTCATTTGGTACTCTCATTCACTATGTTTGTGGATTTGTATTGTTCATCCAATCCACTTTATTCTTGAATCATTTATTCAATACGTTTTCTAATAAAATTACTTACTCTACTCATTTATATTTCACGCCTCCACTTTAATAGAAATTCTTCAAATTTTGTTCTGTATTGGTGCTATGAGTCGTTCCAAAAAGAACATTGTATAATCTCTCATGACTAGGCAATGCAATACAGTGCAAGGGCGACGCAGTTGAGTGAGTAGGGCATCTCCATCTTAAAAGCTTCGCAGCACTCAAGGCATCCGGAGGCGGACGCAGATAGCGTGTGATGAATGCCACGATAACGTGCCTTCACCCGCGCTGGTGTAAATCTGAGCTAGGGCGAAGACCTCGATCCACAATCCACCCACTTCGACCCCGCGCCCGCGGCCCGCCGCCCACGGCCCGCCGCCCGCCGCCCGCCGCCGGCCGCCCGCCGCCCGCCGCTCGCCGCGCGCCGCCCGCCGCCCGCCGCCCGCCGCCCGCCGCCCGCCGCCCGCCGCCCGCCGCCCGCCACCCGCCGCCCGCCGCCCGCCGCCCGCCGCCCGCCGCCCGCCGCCCGCCGCCCGCCGCCCGCCGCCCGCCGCCCGCCGCCCGCCGCCCGCCGCCCTCCGCCCGCCATCCGCCACCCCCGCTGGCTGACCATTACCGCCCGAGCTTGGCTTCTCTCCCTCTGCCGCCCGCTGCCTGTCGCCCTCCCTCACTGCCCGTCAAAGTCTACATCGACTCCATCTCCCCCTCCACCCCAGCCCCCTCTCATCATGCGCCACCGCCTCTTGCACCATCCGCCTACCACCCTCACCACGGGCCACGGCACTCGCCCCCAACGCCACTATCTCTACCACTATGTGTTAACCCACATTCTTTTCCTTACGCTTACGGCAGTCGCTGACGCATTTCGCCATCATCTACTCATCATCAACGCGCTCCATTACTCTTCGTGCCTCTCACCAAATCACCAGTCTGAGCATGTACCCGAATTTGCTCCGCTAAAATGTTCTTCCTCTTCGTCCCGATTTCGACTATTCTTTAACCTCTGGTAGACGTCCGTTTGTAACGTTCTCCATCTTCCTTTGATCTCTTTTCTTCGTGTGTTTTCCTTCGGTCAAAACGTAGTCACTTACTGTCTTTTGTCTCGAGTTTGGGGTTTGGAGAATTCCTGGAGGTACAGATTTGTTTTGCTAAATGTACATCAATGGGTTAGTCTGCAGTGAACGATTCTCAGTTGTTTAATGGTGGTTTTATTATCTGTGAAACATTAATGTGTAAATGGGAACATTGTTCTAAAATAACGCTTCGATAATTTTGTATGAATGACAATATAATCATCTTGCAGCATATTAAACATAGGGAGCAACGTTGTTTTCAACGTATAATCAGAATAATGGTGTCAAGTGTTCTCTTCTATGCAAAGATATGTCTTGTACAAACGGTGCGTTGATTTCCTTGTATTGATAAAAAAGAAGGGACGAAACTTTCCTCTTGGTTAGTTTTCCATAACTTTTTTCGCAATGATTCTACCCATCTGCACGTGTTCTTCATCCAAGAACATCTCCTTTTCGAAGGCACACACGCTTTATTTCGCCTACGCCCTAGACCCCGACCCTTGTCTATTCGAAACTTCGTGCTCCGTCTTCCGCGCTCGCTCCACGCGCCGTCTACCCCGATGGCGCAGACGTCCTCCTTCCACCCCCTTTTCTTTATGGATGGCGGGATATTTCGATTTTCTTTGCTGTCACATTGGGCGAAGCCGCTGCGGATACGTTATGAGGTTTCCTTGGAGGCTCGCACGCGAATGTATTCTATCTAACTTCAACGACGTCGCCGCCCTTCGCTGTCCGTCAACAGCAAAAGCTTCAGGTCACTTAGCCAAGAAAGACTCGGAAATTATGGGTAAAAATTATTTCAGCTTCCGTCATCGTAACTGCACGCAAAAGCATTCTTCAACCAACTGCTTCCAAAAGCGTCTAACTTTCTCTTTCCGTGCGTTATTTGTTGGCCGAATCCACATCCCGTCTTCTCTTTATGGTAGACGTTTTCTAGCAAAACTGCGGAGTAAATTTAGAGAGAAACTTGGCCTCTGCTGTCAACCGCAACACAAGACTAAAAGTTCACGTTTCTCGGGCTGGGCCTTTTGGAATTTTTCCGAAGCTGTTGGGTTGAACCCCGCTCATTCGGACAGGGCTCTGGCGCCGGGCCCCGTAATAAGGTCGTCCGCCTGAATGCACCAACTCCCTGCGCTAATTTGGCGCTTCTCGCCATCTTCCTCGGCGCGCGTTCGCAAGTCCCCCTCTGAGCAAATGCCGTAATGAGATTTACTCCACGAATAACATGTCCAGGTGCGGGTAGGCCCAAGCAAGCAACCTTACAAATACACGAACCGGGGAGGAAAGGTAAGACGAACAGAGTTACCTTGTGAGACTGAGGCAGTGGGGAAGACACAGAACAGAAGAAGACAGAAGAGAGGGAGGAAAATATCATGAGCTGCGCAATTGCGAATTCAAATCCAGGGAAATTCAGTGAGTATGAAGAATGTAAATGCGTCAGTCCGTTAAGATACGTGGGGGATTGTAGAACACAAACACACACGTTGACAGGAGTGGTGTGTAGAAGTAAACTGGGGAAGAATATACTGAAAATAACATAAATATAATAGCATAATTGTTTGAAAAATTAAACGAATAAGTTTTAGGTACCATTTGCAAACGCGTAATTAATTTTTCGTAGTCGTATTGATGGCGCGAATATGAAGGGAATGAATATATCGGGTGAGTAAGTGATAAATAATGTGAAGAAAGTCTGTAACGTTGGGAGAATGGGTCGCAGGTGCATTGGGTCAGAATAAAATCGAAATGAATGCAAGGTGAAAGGGAGGCGGACGAGTGACGCTAGGTAAGCAAGGCGGATGGGTGACGGAAGAGCGGAGAGAGAAAGGAGAGAGAGAGAGAGAGAGAGATGGGATTAGAGCGAGAGATTGGTTGATTGTTAGTGATTCTGAGCGCGTCAACTACTATGGTCATTAACCCCGTAAGTGTAGTGCGTGTTTTTTGCTCGGGAGGAGGCGATGGTCTTCTCCCACTGGATGGCGACATCCGGTGCCGACTTATCGTCGGCTAGCGGGTTTTTCCCCAACCAAGTATCTCCCACCTGCGGGGCACCCCAGTCAGAACAAGTTCTAAGTCCCCGACCGGTCTTCCGGGATGTGTGGTAGTGTAGTGCATGGGCGAGGATAGGACAAGGAAGAGATAGGAAAGATCGCGCGCGGTCCGTGCTCCGTTTGTCAGGGTACTGCTGCGACATTCGCGTGGTGTTGATCGTAGAAACCACGAAAAACTACGGATCAGAGCAGCCGGTCGCTAGAATTCTCCTCCAGACAGCGACTGAATTGGAAGGGCGAGAGAGGAGAAGGCGAGTGTCGGAAGAGGATTGGAACGGACCCTTACGGTACCAAGGCGGCGCGAGGCACACTCGGAGGTGCAAGGCTGGGGCGAAGCGGGATGGGACGGCGGTCGAAGGTGTAACGGAGTTCGCACTGAGAGGTGGCAACGTGCTCGACGCGCCCCTTCGCTCTCAGGCACTTCGAGCGGGCGCCCGCCTCTTAATTCTCAACTTCCACTGAGCTGGAAGATAACTTTCACCGCCAATTACCGTCTCGCAACGGTGCGGCTCGGCGTGCGAGTGAGTGCCGCCCCACTGCGCCCCGCCCCATCGCGTCCTGCACCGTCCGCCTCCGCCCCGCACCCACCACCCCACCACTACCCCGCGAATCAAGCCACCTTCGTTTCGTCGCCGGCTCAAGAGTTGGCTGTCGCCGTGAACTCGCGCCAACGTCCTCAGACACGCACCTGCACGGAAGGGGGTGTGCACTATTGAGGGGAATAATTGACGGGTGAGAGCGACGTAAAAGGGTATAAAGTAGGTTTACACATTAAGGAGTAAACCCGCACACGAGTTGTTTCCTTGTCTTCATTGCAGATGTGTTGGCCTGAAATCGTTGAGCAGTGAAGAGATCCTATAGTAAGACATGGTTGATGCATTCAGAAGTTGAGTATATCAATACGTCAATGTTAGTAACTCGTCTTTATTTGTTTAATCTTTATTCTTGTTTTTTGTATTTTGGCGTTCTATTGATTTGAATATGAAATTCATACTTTTTTCTTTTTGAGTTTTTTTTCTCTCTGGATAAATTTTGCTACGCGGTCATCATTATTCTGAATATTTGGTTTTCTTTTTAAAGTATTTGTTCAAAATGAGAGGATACACTTGGATATTTTGCATACCATAAGTCTTATTTTCAGAAGCAAACGATCATTATTTCAATGAACCTATTAATTTGTTACTGATAACTTAGAATTCGTAGAAACATTGCGATGTGTGCTCTAATGAACTGCGCAATTAAACAAATGCATAGTTATAAAGTTTAATTACATTAACAAATTATTCAGGACTTCCGGGAAGGAAAATTCGAAAATTGGAAAATAATCTCTTAAGACAATTTTAAGCATACTTTGTCACATAAATTATTTAGATATTCTGAATGTCAGAGCCGCAATAAACCCTCAAATGTAGGTTTGAAAAAATGCTTTGTAGGCAAACATTTGGATTGCAGAAGCACAGAAACACTCCAGAAACATGTTAATGAATCAATATTTCTTCTTGATTGTCAATATATGTTTGTAAATAAAGGTATCCAAAGTTTTTTATGACAATCATTTATTTCAGCAATTGCACAACGTTTCGTAACTAGTTTGGTTACATCATCAGGTGCATAGCGTTACCAACAGACACTCCATATCCAAGGACATCCTTGATCCAAGGACATCCTTGGATATGGAGTGTCTGTTGGTAACTGTTAGTTATGTGATATCACCTGAGTGAGTGCGAGTTAATTTAAGAATGTTTCCTCGATTGTTCTACTGCAGTGGTAATTCAATGGGATAGTAGTTTCCTCGCTATGCACCTGATGATGTAACAAAACTAGTTACGAAACGTTGTGCAATTGCTGAAATAAATGATTGTCATAAAAAACTTTGGATACCTTTATTTACAAACATGTTAGTGGTTTATTATTTACAAAAGAAATTAATGTATTTCTTCAGAAAGAAGAATTAATTGAGAAATAAAAAACAGTCGAATTGTGTAAATTGGGTACTTTTCTATTTCTGAGTTAATTTTTTTCTGAACAAATATATTCATTTCTTTTGTAACTAATAAACTATTTATATATTTCAGCATCCTGGAGTAAATGCTTCTGCAAAGCAAATTTTTGCATAGAAAACGTTTTTTCAAACCTAATTTTGAGGGCTTATTGCGTCTCAGCCACTCAGAATCCAAGTAGCTTATTAGACAAAATATGCTTAAAATTGGCATCAAAGCTTATTTTCGACGTTTCCTCCCCGGACATCCTTGTATTAATCATTTATATTGTGGACATGACACGACTAAATTGTATACCAAAAGTTTTTAAGAGGTATTGCATTTTTTATTATATTTTCAAAATCTATGTTTTTTGTGTATATATTACCTACTTTAATGTGAAGTTGACAATTTCCGCTTATATATGACTGAAGTTAGTCCTGAATGAATTTTAATGGAAAACGTTGGTGGCCAGACATGTTTTTATGAAACTTGTTTATTTCACGCCCACGTATCAATTTTGTACTTTCCAAACAGTTCGGGTGCCATAATTTAAAAAGGGTGCTCAACTATCGATTTTAGCGCCTTTAATTCAACATCCCGACTTCGTCAACTTCAAATATGTTTGGCCCCTTCACATTAATAATACACTCTGTTATAAATAGATGTATTTAGAACGCAGCTGGTTCTAATTTCCTTACCTCAGGCATATTTTGCTTATAAAATATTTCATTTAACTTTTATTTAAAATGATAAAATGGTCATTTTTGTCTGTAAGTCACGATCAATGGATCACGAAAAACGAAATAAAAGAACTTGGCTCTGATTTCAATCTGATGAAGTTTTGACGACAATTACAAGTAACTGCTTATTGCTTGAACAGCCGTCTAGCGGTTTGGAAGGTCGGAGGACAAAGGGTGAGAGGGTAGTATTCGGAATACCTACCTTTCCCAGGGCTGGACCGTTACCCGTAACTGGCGAAGAGAATTTATTATCAAGTGGGAATTTCCCGTTCAATTTGTCCCTTCAGCGCGAGGGGTGGGATCGACAGCCGTCTACGGCACGACACGACACAGCACGGCGGCTCGCCGCCCTGCCCTCGACCCCGGGCGAACGCGGTGCGAACGGCGATTCTCATAAGTTTGCCCTTCCGCGCGGTTTAGATGTCCCCCGATAGGTTAACGGGCTGGGTGAAAGTTTATAGTACTTTCGGGAAGACAATTACCGTGAAGAAACATCTGCAATGCGATGAAAAAGTAGAAAAGACACATTGTAAGTTATTGTTTCATTGGGCTCTTTTGCATCTAAGACTGTAATTTTCTGTTCCAAATATTTGATATCTGTATATTCTGTTGTATGGAATGCTCATTCACTCTCTCTTTATATTCTTGTTACGTAAATGTATGTTCGTTTGAAGTTCATTTTCACTGGTTATTTATCATTTGTACTTTCTCGCATACGTACGTGTATATGTAATATAGAAAAGTTATGTAATGCTGCGCGAAAAAACGGCGGATTTTCGGCACAAAAAAATTCATTGCCGGGCTCTGGTAACGAAAATGTGCATAAAACCAGTTGCTGAAATTGAGAGAAAAAAATCCTCTAACACGTGATGTAGCCAGAATCCCTGTTTTGTGGGTCCTTGATACCGAAAACCTATGGAAAGCAAAACGTCCGTCCGTCCGTCCGTCCGTCCGTCCGTCCGTCCGTCCGTCCGTCCGTCCGTCCGTCCGTCCGTCCATCTGTCTGGTGTATGTGAACAACATTAGTGTCTAAACTATGCATTGGAATTTTTCCAAATTGAGGAAACCCCTGTCCATCTGGCCTAAGTCGAAGCTCTCCTATTTGGAAAAGTATTCATTATTTTTTGGGGGTACTTTACATGAAGCCCCCCGAACATTTTCAAAATTTTCTCAGCA
The DNA here is from genome assembly GCA_011170035.1 of Teleogryllus occipitalis. Taxonomy (NCBI): domain Eukaryota; kingdom Metazoa; phylum Arthropoda; class Insecta; order Orthoptera; family Gryllidae; genus Teleogryllus; species Teleogryllus occipitalis. Next base: position 72,150 of record BLKR01009461.1, on the reverse strand, counting down.
ACAGCTCCAAATTTTTGGTAGGGTTAGTGTTAAAAGCAGTCTATAAGATGGCATAAACGCCATATTGCTCTATTCTTTTGGTTTCCAAAAATTACAAAAGTGTAATTATTTTGACTTCTCTTACGTCACTAATATTTACATTAGAGGCGATTTCTTCACATGATTATATTGATGAGTACACGTGCTTTAAATAATGTCATATAAAGTCTCCCGAAACTCAACAGCTTTCTGTTAAAATGACCTAACAATTTCGCATTTCCAGAAATGCTCAATCGCCATTTTCTAAAAAAATGGCTCCAAATTTCATCTTCAAATTTTCCAACGGATAGTGCTAATTGCACTGCTTAATACGACGTAGAATTAATTTTGCTGTATTCATTTCGTGCGATAGTGCGTACAATATTTGCAATTTTTAAAAAAATACAAAAACAAGATTTTCTCGAAAACGGCTCTGAATTTTTTCTTTAAATTGTTGGTACTATTAGCGCTAAACAAACCCTATACGATGACGTAAAGCCATACAGCTCTATTCTTTTATTTTTTAAATATTACAAAAATGTGATTTTTTTACTTGACTCTCACGTGGGTAATACTTTCTTTAGAGGCGATTTTTTGACAGTATTATATTTATGAGTACATGTTCTTTAAATAATGGATGAGGTTTTACTCTTCTTTAATATTCTTGAAGTAATATTTCGGTTCCATTATTAAGAAAGCGAAAAGTTGGGAAAATGTAAAAATGTGTACTTCGGGCGGTGATAAATGGCAGCTGGCCAGAGAATGGAGCAAAATCTTTAAGATCTTGCCCATCAAGGAATCTTCAAGACCCAGTCCACACCAAGGAATTTAGAACAATGTGCTACGAGAAAGTCTGTGCCATTCTATAGCACCTCTAGGTCTTACATATTTTGGGTGCAACGCTGCAGCATTGACATGTCGCATTGTCCTGACCTCTGTACCCAAATGATCGTCAAAATTTCAGTGACGGTTCTCTGTCGATGCCAATAAACTCAGCAATACCTTTATTATTTCTTAAATTTTTTCGGGAATATATCCAGAATTCTTTGAACACGCTGCGTCTGCCATTAAAAATACTGGTTATATTTCTTATACTTGGTAATAATGTCCTTCAGAGATTCTCTTGAATAACTATAGGCCTTAAAACTAAAAGTGACCGCCATTGGGTGTAATTTGTCTGTTTCTCACGGAAGTTTTGTTCCAATATTTCGAAATGGGAAACACCATCCAACACTTCAAGAATTTTTTTTTTTTCGCGACGGCTCCTCGAAGATGCAAGGGCCTGAGAAGAGCCTCGGTCAGTGTGTCTGGGAGGCAGCCTTGGGCCGTAGCCTAGTTCAGGTTGCTCCCGCATTTTGCGGCTCGCGCTAATCGGGCTTCCGCTGTGGCGGCGCATGCGCCAACGCCTAAGCCGCCGGATCATACGGAATGATTTTCGGCCCCGCTATCGGATGGCCCGGCGCCGGCGGCGTAGTGATCCGCAGGGAAAGACCTCATCTTAAACGAACCGTAAAACGAAGTCGTTTGCGTTCGCGAGGACATATCGCTTGTTTCTGCAGATTATCGGACGGCGTGGTTCTCGTTACGTGAGCGGTGAACTAGGGATTAGAAGTTCATTTTCAAGGTTCAGTAAAACCCAACTTCAATAAATTGGGTTTTACTTCCATTCGTGCACAAATTTTGCTGATAATCTGTAGCGTGGTTTGTTCATTGGATTTTCTTTTCTTTTTTGGGTTTTGTTTCCCTGTATAATTATAAAATCGCATAACCATTGAAGCACATCCTCTTACAGCACTGTTCAGGTTTAATTTTTTCCATGTATTATACCAATTGTAATGGCTTTCCCTGCCTTATTAGGGTAGGTTTCTTTAAAAATGTCTATCAGTAAACTTAATATTCCTTCGGAGTGTTTATAAGCACATACATATATTTTGCATACACCCATTTTCATCATTTACTTATTCTCACGTACCTTGTAAAATTAGTTTTCTCAAACGTATTCAGTTGTATTGATTTTATTTTATGTAAAATAAGTAATAATTTACTTACTTTAGAATAACGTTTTACTTTTTATTTTTAGTGCGAATATTTCAATCGTGAAAAGTTTTCTGTGACTTTTGAAAGAGAAGTTAATTCATCGGTGATAAAGTGGGGTGTGGAATTTATAATTCGGTTTTTGCAAAAAAATCTCACTTGTGTAACAATTTTTAACAAAAGCATCTTTGTACACTACATTTCTTCGTATTTCACATACATTTGAAATTAAAAAGTTACACTTGTTCTTAACATTCGTTTATTTTGTCATTGTGTGAGAAATCTGTTTTCCGTATTTTGTGGTCATCACAAGAGTGAGTCGAAAATTGACATTAATTTGACTTGACACGTGTTACTTAAACATCTACATTGCGTACATTATAGAAGTGAAACCTTTCCCAATCTCATCAATTGCAAGCGAAATCAATTCAGTCAAGCGAACTAAACTTTTAATGAAGATTAATTCATTTCACCCACGTGTTTCGCTCGCTGTTTACTATTTAAAGTCGCGTCCTCGTTGTCGTAAACCAACACGTCCCGCGGTTCATCAGTGTTACATCGGGTCGCACGGGCCGGCACACTTGCGAGCGGTGATTGTCTTGTGAAAAACGCGCAAATTAGTACAGTTGCGCGTTGTCCGCTGCAGCGCCACCCTCCTCCCGCTGGCGCTACCCCTTTGCCTGCTTATTTCCCCTTTGGCTCCTGCTGAGCGGGGACGTCTGGTGGAAACACCCTCTGCGTCTTTTGCTGCGAGTGAAATGCTGCACTTAATTTTTTTTTAGCATCTATTTTCTTCTTTGAGTGTGTACTTATTACACGCGCTTGTTATTTCTGTTGCTCAATATTTAATTAGGTACTTCATTATGGAATAGTTCACTTGTTTTTATTCCTTCTAATGTCTTAATTGTATTTTGATCATTGAATCCCAGAGCTTCATTTTCTTTTCTTCTCTTCTTTTCCACATTTTCTAGAAATTTTGGTCGGTTCAATTATATTCCGTTGCCTTTACAAATTTTCTGCACTAAATTATCACTCTCATTTTTACTTTCCATTTCCTCGGTTTTTTGAGTCTTGCTTTTTATTGCTAACGTTCTTCGTTCTTAATTCGCGTTCCCTTTCACTCGGTACTATTTCTAGTACTTTAAACTATTTTTCAAATGTCTACTTTACATGCAGTGATTTTGTTTCTTCTTACATGCATTCTCCGTGATTTTTCTTCTTGGTTTCTTCTTTGGGGAGTCATTTGGCGCTCCCCTGCGCGCTCTGGCAAGGGCGAGGGCTGCGTCCTCGTGGCGAAGGCACGTGCTGCCATCTCTCGCTGTCAAAATAAACACGCGGCTAAACAGGCTACCGCGCCGATTCCAATTACCCCGCCCCCCTCTTTGTGCCACAAGCCGTCCTTTGCCACCACCCCTTCCTTTCCCCATTGCCTCGAGATCTCACGGCTCCGCCGGAAGCTCTCGGGAACCGACTGCTGCCGTGCTGCACGCCGAGACAGCTGTATCCTGTACCGCTCCGAAAGAGGGTATGCCCAACACCTGCTCCAAATCCCATTCATTATGTTGGGTTTTTGGAAATGTTTTTGACAATAATAATCCTGGAATTAAAACTGTCACATATGAAATTTCAGCTCAAAAATCGCATAATATAAATAGACATATTCCTTTAATGAATAAAATAATTTATCCACTTTCTAAGTTTCAGAACTTTTAATTGTACCCTCTCCTCCCCAAAAAATAAATGTGCGTACTCAATCACGATGGTTCTGGATTAAATAAGTTAATCATATATTAATAATCGTCATGTCTAAATAGTAATAAATCCATAAGTTAAACTGTAATAATTAATTTGCTCATCGCCAAATTATGTAAATATATTCCTAGTTTATTAATTTAATTTGTAGTTGGAAGATTGAGATAACATTTCCCAGTGAATAAGAATTCAGATTTCCATTTCCTTGTTCAGTACTTTCTTCTCAAATCTTTTAAAAATTATATTTTATATATGATTTACCGATATGCAATATTTTATGCAATATTGATTTTAATTAACGGTTGTGGAATATTATTGCGAGCACTGGAATACAGCTTTGGCAATTATCATTGCGTGATGCTCAGAGTTACGGGAGATTTGTTACCAGGAAACGTCGCAGAGGACAGTAACCGTTGGGAATGATATATGATCCATAACACTGTCCATGCTTACTCAGCTTTCTGGGGTTGCTAGAATGCGTTAGATGCTGACTACATCGTTACATTTGAACGCTTTCCACTAATTGGAGGACACATCGTTTCACGCCATTGAATCTCATTATAATTTATGATTTACTTGTATTTTATTAATGAGTTTAAAGGCATTATTTCTTTGTAAGGTGTAAATTAATTAAAAGAAAGGGGCTTAAGATAATATTTGTTTCACATACATCGCCCACTCAATCATCAATCATATCCGATGGGTAAACAGAATTCGGTGGAATGTGTGTGTGCTCGTGTGCGTATTTCATTCTCGTTAAACTTGCATTAGACGAAACTGCGCAAATGTTTAAGTACAACAATATTTTATATTTCAATTTGCGAGTATCAATTAAATTATTTTAGTTACCGAGAATTTTTGCGATGAATTGACCTACTACTATTGCGTAATATTCTCGGCTTTTCGAACTCAATTTGTTATTTTTTCTACTTTGATTTTTTCAGTAATACCCATTGTTTCAAAAATATTATTCTTTTGGTGTGCCCTGCCGTAAGGTTATTTTTTGTATAAACTTATCTTCGTTTACTTAAATTTCAAGCAATGTCGATTTCTGCAAATTCAATAACGCAGATATATTTCGCTTCATATTGTTGGTACTTGAGTATACACGCGTCCCTTCTGCGTGACTATTTATCTTGCGTGTGGGCGCACGCGATTTGTACCGGACAGTAGGAACTCCGGTGGTTTGCTTCCTACATGTCACAATTGCGTAGAGTGCCTGTCCCATCTTTTTATATCTATCTTTCCACCCCGGATTTCACTTCTTTCTCTCAAATCTCTTGTATCATTTACATATTTTCCTTCCCATTCCCTTGACGACTAAGCTCCATTTCCGTCTACTACTTATCAACGACACAGATGAATACAATTTTGTTCACTTGTGGTTTTACTTTCTTTTCATCGTTTCGCCCAATTCGTATGCCCGAATTACTCCTGAAATATGTGTTTTTACAGTCCGCATTCTCCTTAACTGTGTTTCGGGTGAATCTCATTCATTCCCCACCTCCAACCTCCTGTTTTCTACTTTTATGCGTATAACTGTCCCTCATTTCCCACTACTATCACCTGCTATTCATATGGGTCGACACGTAGCAAGTATGGACGTTGCGTGTGCCTCTTTCGTTCTTCTCTTCCTTCTCCTCACCTCCCCGACCCGCTGCCGAGTGCAGGTGGCTATTCGTACTGCGCAGCTGCAGAACAAAAGAAGAGTGGCCTTCTCGTTTGCCCAGAGAGCCCCTTGCTGCCCAGGCGCCGTCGAACCGTCGCGTCCTGCGCGTGTTCTCGCACTACCCTCAGGAGCTCTTCGGACTCCCTTTTCTCTCTTCCTCGTGGGATTCTTAGCGTAGGCGTGGAAGATTAAAGAAGGTTACCAGCCGTCTGGGATTCCCTACTTCATGACCGCTGCGATGATCTTCGCGTGCATCCGTAGCAAAATCAATTATGGTTGAGTATTCGGGAGAATATTTTGCTTTAAGGGCGGTTGATAGTTTAGTTTCACTTTGCTGTGGTTATTTGACATAAAACATCATTCTACAACAGATCCGGCTAGATACTTAATGTTCCTTTTTTGCCAATTTTGTGTGTTTTTTCACGTATGGTATTTTAAAGCTCTCTCTATTTTATGTGTTACGCTTGCTTTGCTTTTAGTACCAGTTGTGCAGGATGTGCTGTTTCTACACGTCACGTTGAATCCGTTTAGTGCAGATGTGTGCTATTTTCAACTCTTTTTAATGCATATGAATCTGTTATGAGTATAATGTGGTGGACAAGGGAATCGACCAAAGAATACAGTGTGCAAGTCCACGAATATACACGTAGAGTGAAAAAATGGTTTTGGTTAGAAAGTAAGTAACAGAAAGGATACCCAAAATAAAATTGAAACTTACGACTAGATTTAAGAGACCAATTTTTGTAGAGCGTATTCGAAACATATCAAACATATATATTGTGAAAATTGATGAAGTAAATACTAAATAATAAATAATGTTTTATAATATGTAACATGTTACATATTTTGTTTTGTCCTTCTCATTTCTGAGTTTTTCATCTTTTCTGTTTATGATTTAAAAATTCTGATTCAATAGTACGTGATTCATGTGTAAAGTTGTAGATAAATTGTAAATAAACATTTATCATGCTTACATTTTGTGTTATTGTATATTTTCTGTTTCTTTTCAATATTTCTAAACATAATCCAACTCGTTAAGACCCTGCTGAAATCATTAAATTGCACTGAATATAGTATTATTTATTCCGCAGAGAATTTTATTTCCGCGTGGTAAAAAAGTATGAGTGTGTAAATATCGGTTAATTTCCACCGCTACCTTTTCCTAACGTATTTCCATGAAAGCTTCGCCCTCCAGGTTTAGTTTCGAATAAACGTGGCAACGTTTTAGTTCTTCCTGCGATCGTTAGATGCTCGGAATATTTGAAGCGGTTTGCGAGTTTTCTCGTGCATTCTCCCTCCCGACTGTGAACAGTGGACCGCGGGGATGGAGATCCGCACTTCACGCACCGCACCGCACCGCACCGCACCGCACCGCACCGCACCGCACCACACCTCACTCTTCCGTTGCTTGTGGAAGCGCTCTCCCGCTCAGTTCTGGTGAGTCGCGGGGAGGTCGGAGAGAGGGAGAGGGACTTAACGGTCTGGCGGGTTGCGTTGAATGCACCCAATCGAAAGCCGAGGCAGTGGAAACAAGGTGATGAGATGTGGTTGAAGGGTGGGAGAACAGGTAGGTTAAGGAAGACACTAGATGATGTTCGATATAAAGCATGTACCAGCGATTGAAAGTAAAGTACGTATCTTTACTGTTGAAATTTTCAAATTTATACGAACACTCTTGCATTCTCTAATATCGATGCTCATTGAATGGTATCTGAAGAGGAAAAAATATTTTTCGGAAAGTTTATTTGATCCTTAAAGGAACCAATTTTCTGATCAATAAAAATTTTACTCTATAAAGAATATTAGATTGGTTCTGAAAGAATTCTGTTTCGTAAAATACGAAAGAAATCTTCTAGTACTGCAAATAATGTTTTCGAACTTTAATATTGATAATTTATTGTAATAAGAAAGTCTGCCCTCATTATTACTTACTTTTAAGGGGGGAGAATTGAAGTGCCCAAAGAGTTAGCTGATGCGAGATCGGAATGTTCCATCAAGTAGATGGATAAAATGCGAAATAGTAAAATGCCACCCGAATAAAAAGAAGCAGGGTTTGCGAGGGGTGAGTGCGGAGGCGGCGGAGGCCGGGCGTATCCCACCGGAAAGACCTCAAATAATTAGCCTTAAAGTCATTAGTCGCCGTTTGGCCACGATTACGCCCCGTGGCTACGACGACAGTGATGATGATGGTTCAAGCGATCCTGAAAAGCAAGAGAGGTCGGTGTGAGAAGCAGGAGAATATGAATGCAACAAAGAATGAAGGAATACCTTATTTTACGCGGTGAGACTCAGTCCATGAGGCCTGCTCTTCCGTCTCCCCGCGCAAATGTCGTTACGCTCCTTTCACCTAGTATTACTTGAGCGACGAAACAGGCAATTTGAATTTAGCTCAGAGGCTTCATTTAGGCTTCAGAATCTTTTACATGCAGTAAATCTACTAACATGTCAGCCGGCTTTACTTCCCCTCCGATCTTTCCGAGGATTTTTTCGCCCTTAAAAATCTACGGCTTCCATCGGGTTTGAACCCGCGAACTTGAGTGTAACAGCCCTATACGCTAACCGTTACACCATCGCTGCCGCCAAAACACCGTTACACCGAAAACCGGAAAAGACCGTGATGAGACGAGACTTGTGGCTATTGAAGAACAGCAAAGTGTATGAGTAAATATAAATGTATCATGGAGAACTTACATTGGCCTATACCTCCAATATTGATGTACTCAACCCAAAATATAGATGGAAAGAACATTATTGAAGACACTGAAATTACCAAACGGATGTCCCGACAACGAAAAAGTAAATACAAACATAAATATACATATGTAGCTATTTCTGTTTTTTGACTTATAATATTTGTTTGTGAAAGTACACCTGCCCTCGCTGTGTCGATATACTGTTAATTATGAGAGATAGACTAAAGCAATCTGAGGAAAATAAATCATTGAATAAGAAAGAAACACGTAAATAGTGCTAAGTTGTGTTTAGAAACACATAAGCAGGAGGAAAATAAAAAAATTTTAAAATATGAGGGCTTATTAAGAGTATTTCTTCAAACTGATAAAAAAGGCAATTTTATAGCGAGAAAATCACAGGGCTGAAGTTAACGGCGCCTCTGACGCAATGGTCATAAATTACAGTGAGAGTATCAACTAGGGCTAAATCGGCAACTGGCAGATGTGGACAAGGTCAAAGGGCAGAGGGTTCGCGGAGCTCTGCGACAGAGGGGAGGGTGGCAGAGATATTAGCGTAGGTTGAATTTACCCCCGGGGCACTTGCTTTGCCCCCTAACAGTTAGGTCGACCACTTAGCTAGATCGCTAATCTGCGTTGACCGTTTACCTCGTGAATACACTTTCCGATCTCTTTTTATGAGCCAACCTTAATGATATTTTTGGACTTCGTAGACTTTTCTTCATCACCATGTTGTGAGGTGACAGGGAGAAACTCATAACTTCTGTAGATCTAAATGAAGTTCTGCGAAAGGATTTCAGGAACATGTTGTAAAATAGAGTAATGTGCTGTAACATTTCGATCTTCCCGAAAATTCCCTTCCTTTGTTTCTTTAATGCTCTTGTTTTCGCCTTTATTATTTTACGAGACTGCAGCATGTTACCCGTGAATGAACGTGATGGAACTTTTTTTATAAGGCCTAACGCATAAAGAATATGTTCGCAAAACATGAACTTTAATGGCGAAATTCTCCTGAGACACTTTTTTAGAAGATGTTACTACAACGTGAAAACAATAACAGATAACTGTCTCGCTTCAAACTCTGAGTCATAAAATTGGTTCTGTTTTCAATATAAGTCCACCTTGGGATTCATGTTTTTGTGAAAGCAAAAATAAATTTTAATGACACCAACCGGAAATACATATGTTGAAGTGTATAATTTAATGGTTAACTGGATTGAAAGTTTACCCTATTCCTAAGCAAATGAAAATTTCACTCTCTTGATCGTAAGCATTTCATCAGTTTTGCAAATACATTCTTGACAATCACTTGTCTTAGCACTGTGCATTGTCATATATGGAATTCGCCACCAATTGCCCAAAATGAAGTTGTACTGTTCACTCGATGTTAAATTGTTCCTTACATTCTTTCATTAAAGTAAATGAATGATTGCGCACGCTCTTTTCACACAGTAACTGGGGCTAGTTCGTCAGGAAGAGCGTAGGCCACTTTGTTATTCGTTCGGCAGTTTCTGAAAGGAGTGAATGAGTGTTCATTCCGGACTGTTTGGTCAGAAGTCCCATAAGTGCATGTGGTATCCATGGGAGTGGCGGTGTTCCTCCCCTACTGGAATGTGAGATCCGGCACCGAGCTATATAACGCCCTGCGATGATATTCCTCCTCTAGGTAACTCCGCCAGCGGGATACCGTCCCAGCCAGGAAAAGCTTTTAGTCCCAACTGGACTCCCGACATGTGTGGTAGTGTGTTGCATGTAAGTGTAAATGTGTTTGTGTAAGTAGAGAGAACGGAACAAGCATAAAAAGAAAGATCGCGCGCGTTCCATTGCATTTTTGTTAAGGTTTTCTTCCGGGTTTCGCCTGGTATTGGTCGCAGAAACCGAGTGAATCAATCGATCAGAACAGCTGGCTGGTAGAATGTTCTTTCAAATAGTAGTTAAATTCGACCCTGGTTTTTATTATCTATGATCGAACATCCGAGTTCTTCGGGACCCGAACCCTCGGCCCTCCCGGTCACCGATGCCGAAGAGGCAACGGTTCAGATAGAAGTAATAAGGTGATATGCCAGAGGGCGTGTATACCGGAAGATATTCATTTGCACTACATTCACTTACAACTGCTTGAATTCATTTTCCCTAAAACGCTTATCAGAATGGGATATCTCCATTACAGTACCATTCATAATGATTTATTAACGTCTCTCTTAACTCTATCCAATTCAGAGGAAGTGAACAAACCGCACGTGGAAAAAAAAAACGCCGCCGAACCCTCGTATTTGAACTAAATGAGCTATCAAATTGCCCACTGCAACCAATATCAATAAATTACAGGAGTGCTTTTCATTTACACTCTCGTAACCCAGATCATTTCCGAGAGATTTCTCCCTTGAGGCAAGTGCGAACGGTAATCAATAAGTCGCCATCTTTCCGCCGGCAGCAGTGGCGGCGGCGTTTGCTCGTAGGCTTTCCACAGATTACTTAGCGACCGCGCGTTCCACGCACCGCCATTTTCCCTAGTGGGATGGGCTGAGAAGCGTAGGGGATAGAGCGAGAGGGAGATCGGAAAGGAGGGAAGGGATCCAGGAAAACGGCAGAGGAGCGGTGGGCGGCAGCGGAAATCGGAAACCGCGCGCACAGCGGACACACCGCACCGACGCGTGCGAATAGCTGCGCGCGTGCCCCGCGTGCAAATGAAGGGGCTGGCTCCTGCGTCACCCACACCAACGACTCCGTCCTCGCGCCCGCCATGTCGGGTTCTGTGGTTTCAGTGTTTAGCTCTCCTACGATTTTAATGATTCGTATAGTCGAATAGTCAGTCGCTGATTCGCGTAGTCAGTCGCTGAATCGTGTAGTTAGTCGCTGATTCTTGTAGTCAGTCGCCGATTCGTGTAGTCAGCCGCCGATTCGTGTAGCCAGTCGCCGATTCGCGTAGTGAGTCACTGATTCGCGTAGTCAGCAACAAATCGGTATAATCAATCTCTGGTTGGTAAAGTCAGTCACTAATTCAAATATGTAGCAAGTGATGTCATTGTAATAGGTATTTATTGATTGATTCAAAAAAGCAGTAACCTGATTTAAATAGCCAATAACTGATTCGAATAGACTGTAAAGAATTTAAATAAGTAACTGATTTGAATAACCCTGTAAATGTTGTAAAATGCCAGCCGACGATGCAAATAGTCAGTAAACAGATGGATTTACGGTTAATGAATCGTATCGCCCGTAAATAATCGAATAATTGTAAATGAATAGAATGTTCAGGAAATTAACGGAATATACTCTGTAATCAAGGTAAATCTCAAAAAGGCCAAGCAATGTGTTATATTTCACATTACTGCTGCCATCTCCTACTTACCTTATTGACGCATGCCCTCTCAAAGCAAGTTGTCTTCATTCCTATGAGTTCCCTTCCTTCAAGATTCACTTACCTTGTTTCCTTTGTAAAGTTTATAAACTAAATTTTCAATACATTACTTACTTTGATTACCCTAAATATCACATAAAATATTACAAATATCACATCGGCACTTTTTTCTAATCTTATTTTCATCGCCCCCCCCTGTGCATTCTATCTCGGGCCCCATAATTTGTGCAGCCTGCGTTTGTAGTTCACGCCGCGCTTATTCGAGCTCTCATAAATTCCTCTCCTCTCTTCTGAGTGGAATTCTTATTGTTCTCGGCACCCGGCCATCTGAGTGCCTTGCCAACCAAACCCACATTGACTCCACGCAATCGACGGGTGTCGGCGGGTGTTCCTCTGTCTAACACGAAATCATTCGATGTCTGGCTGCGATTGTTGCGATGAAATCCCTCATTCGCTTTTGCAGTGTAAATGTTCGAGCACTCTGATGGCGCCGGACTCTGCTCTCATCTCCTGACTAGTGGTTGCCATTTGCTGTAAATCACTACTTGAAATGTAATTAAAACATCTGTAAAATATAGTTGTGTTGGATTGCTCACCGATTGCGCTGCCTGACAAACGTATGAGTATTCGTTTGGGGAAATATGTCTTAATGATTTTACTGACTTATGCCCTTGACTACATAGCATTTTTCAAATTCAAAATTAGCATGACATAACTTCGCATGTTCATTTTTGCGTAATCTATGCCAGAGCACTCTCCAAACAGTAGATTCATTGCAGTTCATTATAATGAAATGAATTTTTTCCCCTCTGCGAGTCGATCTTGAACATTACTGGAAGAAAATTTCCCAACAAGACACAATATCCACGTGAGTCCCTCGTGATTCTTCCCTTTGATGAACTATAATTCTATTGTAGTTCATCTAACCAGACGAAATGGTGAAAAATTCGCCTTTAGATGTGTAGCTATTTTTTTCTTTCTCACATATCCCGGCAGAAATATAATATGTCACATTCAATTGCTTTCATAAATATTCTGACAAAAATTCAAAAACTGCAGAAATAGGAATTCACTATCGACCTTCTCGTGGTATCAAAATTTCGCATTCCAAAGTATTTTATACCCCTTTTTGCATTATTGTGAATTGAAAGTGAAATCCATTCACTCTGCATTTTCCGAATTAACAACGATAGAGCTCACATAGCAGAACTTAGCGTCCTTGACCTCCCACGTTCCACAATGCAGCAAACGAGGTCATCCGCCCCTACAATAGCGTTAACCGATAACACCAGGCCCACAGTGGTCGGAGAGTGCGAGTGGGATCGAGTAGGCCTAATCTCTGTTTCGTGTAACTTTGCTCTCCATGTAAACAAATGTAATGCGCAGTTGAGTGTTTTCGATAGTGTTGCGCAGGTTACGCAGCAACTGACAGACAATTTAAAAAAATCATAAGAATGGAGTAGGATTTCGTGCTGTGCAGTGCGTCCAAATGGCATCGAATACGTGCGTAGAGATTCCATGAGATTTCGAAGAAAAACGTTTGTAAATGTAACTGGTCTGTAAATCAAAAACCGCGTTATACAAGCCATCTTAAGAAATAAATCAACTGTTTCAAAATTTCTATTTTGTGTGATGAACATCCATTTTCGTGATGATAAATGTTCAAAAATTAAGCATAATATAAGCAGTTATTGAGAAATATCGCGCACACACAGAATGAAAGCATCACTAAAGGTTTCACATCTTTTTGAAATGTCTCTTTTTATGTAGAATTATTAGTTAAGTCTGCATTTGTTGTTTGGATTTGATCTTAATATTACACTTCAATAAACTGAAAATTGAGTGCCTTTGAAATGGCATTATGCATAATCTATTTTATCTCTAATAAAAACTTCATCTCATAAAGTATTCTACAAATAGCCATCTCTTTATTTACAGAGTGAAGCATCATGTAGGCTCAGTGTGCACGTGTGAATATTATTTATGTGTTGACATTGTTTTGTTACACATTACGTACTGTAATTTCTCCGCCACATTTATGGAAACATTCACAGAAATGAAACCATCAAAATAACGAATATTCATCTACAGTAACATAAAACTGTTTTGATGTTTCGAGCTACCTGGAGGAAGATTTATCTACACGTTTTCGCGTTTTCGTTTTCCTTCATACTTTCACTCGCTTTTAAATACCCACACTGGTGGCAAAATTGTTCTCGATATGCTTGTTTACGTGCGCAAAGTTACGTGAAACAGAGATTAGGCGGGAGCCAGCGTAGGGTAGGTAGCGGCGGCCTCGTCCAGCAGCAAATAACGTTAATTAAAATACTTGCGCCGCCGCAAACCAACGCGCCGCCTATCGCAGAATTCGAACAAAACCACTGGTGCTTTTGGGCGGCCAGCCACTGGGAGGGCGGGGTCACGTCCCCTCTCCTCCCCCGCCCACCCCACCCTCTGCTGACCTCCTCGCTCCCGTCTGCTCCCTAGGCACCTCTCATCACGGCGACCGCTGTAGCGCTGGGCACCTGCATTTTCCTGCCGATTTCATATCTCTGTGTTTGCTCGCTCTCCATACTATGAGTTGGAAGTTTGAAGAGGCGCCGGTCGAGCTATGCAACCTTTTTTTCGGTGAGGGATATCAGTGCACATACCCTTACAAATGTGGTAGAGACGAAAAGGTAGATCGTAGGACGGTAATCGATTTTTTATTCACATATTTTTGGTGACAAAATGTAGGTGGTTGATAAAACATTCTACGATTTTCATGATCTTTTACGACAATAATAAATTTCTCTTTTCCTGTGGAATGTATAACAGTGTTTTTATTTAGAAAATAATTTATTGTTGCTAGCAGATTTCTTCACATTTTAGATTGTTGAATTACCAGAATCATTGATCTATTAACAAGGATGAATATTTATGTCAGTACAGAACGATCGCAAAGAAAATATTTCACTTTATTTATGATTCAGAAAAGTATTTTTTTCAATAATTTTAGTACAAAATAATGTGAATTAGTAATAGGCACATTCATCCTTTTGCCATATCTATAATTGAAATATCTTACATTGCCTGTGTGTTATTCATTTCTACTCCGTTGATGCATTCGTCATGATTTCATAATACCTTCATACTTCCTTCTTATTTTATGGAATATCGTAACGTGTTTTTCTTGATGCAGAATCACCTTAGAACGTTTCATCTGTAGATTTGAAAATGTAGCGCACAATGCAGGACACTTCTGTTCTAAAACTCAACTGCATACGGTGATCCATCCGATACATCTGGCGTAAAGGCAAATTATTGCTTTGGTTTTTACTGCTGGACAAAACTGTATCTTAAGTTTAAAACTAACTCATTTTATCTTTACAACACTTATCTTTGATTGATAATTTCTTGCTTCCAAACGCCCTAACTGCTTTGGTCAATGTAGGGAATCCCGCGAGGTGGCGATGTTCCTCCCTCACTAGAACGTGAGATGCAACGACGTCCCTACACGTCAGTTTGCGGAGGGTTCTCCCTCATGGTGCGTCGGCCAGCGCGGCTCTGCCCCAGTCGAGAGATGATGTAAGCTCCCGACTGGTCTCTCGATATGAATAATTCTGAAGCGCGTGGGCATGTGCGGGTGTGTACATGTGTCTGTGTGTGTCAGGAGAGAGGAGGAGTCAAAGTTGAGGAAAGAAAGATCGAGGGCGGTTCCGTGACTTGTTTGTTAAAGTATTGCTCCAGCATTCGCGTGGTATTGATTGGAGAAACTACAGAAAAGTACCGATCAGAGCATCCGTCCCTTTGAATTTTCCTCTGCTCACCGACTGAATTCGACCTAGGTATCTACCTAGTGTTGAAAATTCATCACCTTCGGGTCTAGAACCATAGAAACTTCTGGTAAGAAACGCTGCAGCTCAAAAGTTGTTGCCCTGAGCCGTTGGAGCCAGTGCGTTTGTGAGAAGTTCTGACCACTATCCAAAGAGCATGGTAGCACAGCGGGACGGGGGGGGGAGGGCGTGAGCCGGGCAGCCTCCGCAGTCTTCCGCGTCGCGTGTTCCGATGCGGGCCGGCGCGGCGCGGCGCGGCGCGGCGCGTGGGCGGGCTGGGGGCGGTAGCGGGCCCCGGGCAGTCCGGCGCAAATGGGGCGCGCCGTCATCACCCTCGCCCCGGCTGACGCCCGCGTCCGCGCGCCCAACCGACCGAGCAACCAGCGCGCCCCTGCGGCCACTGCCCGTCGTTTCCCGGCGCGCCCTCCCACGTCCCTTTCGCTTGTTATATCTGACGCTGTCTCAGCTGCTGTCAACAACTAGGGCTCCGGTTACGTCTCTTAGCCTGGGGTCTGCTCGCCTCCGCTCGCTTTCTGCGCTCTCTGCGCTCTCTGCGCCCGCTGCTCTCTGCGCTCAAGGCGCTGCTGCTCACTGCTTTCGCTTGTACCGCCTCTACTGCATCTCCTTGGAAATTACTCGGCCTACTGTCAGTACTTTCCGACTTTTCTCTCTTATCGATAGCCATTTTTTTCATACCCATTTTCTCTTGTGGAGCCTGTGGTCACATTCACTCTTTTTTTCCTATCTTTTTTCTACTTACCGTCAATTCCTCTGTTTTCTTTTCTTCTTCATTCATTTTTTCATTTTCTTTTTTCTCCTAAGGTCATTTTCGTCAAAACAACATGAAAGCATTTGCTGTCCATTTGGTATTTTTACCTTTTCATCCACTGTCACTCGCTTTCCTTTAGTTTCCGCTGAACGACGCAACCTTTTTCTGTCTCGGAAACTCTCACTAGCTGACAGCTGGACATACTTTCTCTGTCAATACTTGTCATTGAACTTCTTCCTTCTGAAAGTTCGCAGTTGTTCGCAAACACTAGTCCGACATCCCCGTGTTTTATTTCTTTTTTTTTTGTTGTTGTTGTTTTTTTCGAACTCTGATATCACTCATTCCTTGTCCTCTCTCGACAGCAATGACCTATCGGGGTTTATGGAAGTATTTTGGACCCTTCGCCAGCGCTGAATATGAACGCCGCTACATAGCGACACTTCGTATTACCTCACACTCTCCAACATCTCGTTTCTTGGTCTCACACCACCGCTATGTTGTTTACAAAGTTCTCGCCTCAAGTTCTCTCTCTCTCTCTCTCTCTCTCTCTCTCTCTCTCTCTCTCTCTCTCTCTCTCTCTCTCTCTTTCTCTCTCTCGTTATTTTCTTGCACCCTTACCTCTCCTTACTTCACCCCTACCCGCACACGTAGACCAGTTCCTTCGCGTGTCGCGTCGAGACATCGGTATCTTTACCGTCAGCGCCGATCCAACCTTACGGCTCACCGTGCACTCTTCCATTTTACCTTATCTCACGCCTCGCTAGTTCGGAGCCGTCTCGTCTTCCTCCCCGCCCGCCACCTGCCACAACGACGACGTCGTCCTCCGCCGTCGACACGACCGGCGTCTCTTCTCGCGACCCCGCCGCCGCGCGTGAGGCCGGCGCGCGAGGCCGACCTTTACCGAGAGAGAGCGCTCGCGACGCGGCGAGATCGGAAATGTTCCGTCGACGGTGGGCGGTGGATTTCGCACCCAGGGCGACCGCGGATTACTGCAAGCACCCACGTGAGTGGGTGCGGTACGTGTTTTTTTTTGTCACGCAAATACCACGCTTCTGCGTTGTTACTTGCAGCGTTCCAAAAAGAACCTACATATTATGTTAAATCCGTATTCTATTCGGTCTGCATCCAAGTTTTCTGTTTCCACTGAAACTGAGGAAGTTCACAGTTCATTTTATTTCTTAAAGTTATGTACCATACATTGTTGTAAGTCATAGCTCGTTCCTTCTTTTACTCCTTTATTCAAATGTTAGTGGATCGTATAGATTATTTCATCTTACAGCTATCTGTACAGTCTGATTTCTCTCCTAAATCGAACACTTCCGCCCCTCCCGTATTTATTTCATTTTTCTTTCAGAACGGCTTCATAATCTCGTCAGTCATATATTAATGTGTTAGTTCTATTGCAATTTTACTTCTTCGTAGAATAGGTGTAGGATCTCTCGGCGAAGAAAGTGGAATCGTTGGCACTCAACACTGTTTTTGTATTCACTATGATTCTCGTTTTTCGTTTGTTTCAATGTGTGATCTATCTTACACTGATATTGCTCTACCTGCATATATATACACACCAATCACTCAGTCACAGAGCATTTGTTTTCTAACTGAACTTCCTTGTCTAATCACATCCACGCTCTAAACCATTTGCAAAGTTTCCACGCCCATTTGCTGGTTAAACCACCATTTTAGCTTCTATTTATTTATTGATCAAAGCACACTCGAATAGCTTACCTCCAGCCTACTAACTTTATAATTAAACTCTTAACTTTTGACTTCAATAGATTACGAAATTATGAAATATTTAGTTGAAACCCTTGAGTATAGCCGTTTCTATTACCTCTGTCATACCTTTCTTTTATTAACAGGCTTTATTTTCACTGATTATGAAGCAAATAATCTTATTTCAGATAGCTCTATTAGAAAATTACGTTTTCCGTGCTATTTGCTTCAAGTTTCATATAATTTTCTACATTCGAGTATCAGAAGTAACACATTAACATGTTTTCTACTCATCTCTTTGAACGTCTACTCGAGAAGCATTCAAACCTCGTACATGGATTTTATTAATGAATATGTAACCTGCTTCATGGATCCCCAAGGCAGGAACAAATTTGCCAAGATCATACGTGTGTGTGTGTGTGTGTGTGTATATATATATATATATATATATATATATATATATATATATATATATTCAGGAAAATGTTGGAATTTAACTATTTGAAAGTAATGTTATGTTCAACTTGATGTGGAATATGTGAAAAAAATTCATATTTTTGAAAATTTTTCCTAATAATTTTTTAATGATTTTAATTAAAGTAATAAATAATAATTTCGTTTAAATTTAAAAGAAAGAAGAATTCTATCATTATTGTTTCTATATTTTTTTATAAATAAGCTGAAGCTAAAAATCACCATCTATTTTGCAAAGAAACTTGGCATAAACTTAGCATAAGCTTCAGCCATCATGTTTCTACCATAGTTATCAACCTCGGATCACTCCCTCTTCTCGCGTAATTTACACCCAGTTCCCAACTACATAATTAGGGCTCCTGACAATATCGCAATGGTCGCCCCGTCATCCCCCGTTGCCAACCCCTTTTCGATCTCCTTATTCTTCAACGTGACGCGACACGTGCGTCTGATAAATTTCATAGGTCGCAAGCATTTGTTTACTGAATGATGAAATCACGTTATAATTCGTAAACAAATTTCAGGTACTTGAAAGATTAACACCGATCCCTCATTTCTCGCACAACCTATTTACTATGGGAAGTTCAGTCCGACTGTGACGGCAATCGGCCTCCGTCCGCTGCTCATCGCGGTTCAACTGTCCCGCGCCGCGAGCGTCCTGCGAGCGGCCGCGCCAGGAGCCTGGTTCCAGATGTAATGGAGCGAGGCTTTCCGCGCGGATTGGCTTGGTCTGCTGCTCGCGGTGGCTCTCCAGAGGCCGTTTCCTCTTTTAGGGAGCTTCCAGGAAATACGTCGCGGTCGGGATGCTCCTTGTTTTAAAGCAATATCCTCAAATGAGAGGATGAAAGTGTCCGCTGTGGAATCCAATTTCTTGGACTGTGATAAATTGTTTGTCCTTTGAAATGAAATTTTTTTCGATTCGAAATATGAAAAGAATTCGAATTTCAACGCTTCCACTTTGATGCTTGTGAAGCGACGGCACGGCATCCTCTTCAAAACCGACTGTTTGTGTTTTGTGCGGCGGAATGCCGAATCACATATCTCATTTTGTCTCTAAATTGAAACAGTAAACATGTCTTTTGAAAGATGTCAGTTATTCATTTACTGGTTTTAAGTGAATAATTATTTGAATTTATGATAGGTGCTCCAGCAATATTTTACATGAAGTTACGTTGCAGTTCGTGAATATCTTTGTAATTAATATTAGCATTAATTTGTGAACAAATGGGGTATTCTTGCTTTGAATAAAATAGCTTACGAGCAAAAAATCCAAGGAAAAAATTTGTCATTTGCTCTTCAATGCAATGCGTAGCTTTCTGCCTCGTAATTAAAATTCTTTTCATTAAGTATCAGGTTGTTTTTCGTTTCATACCACTTATACGCAAGAGGCTATGTAAAAAATGAAAATGAATGGTATCTCTTCGCCGAATGATTGCAATCATTCCTGTTTCTGGTAATGCTGTAGGTCTTTCCGCGTCGAGAAAGAATTAATTGTTGCAGATGAGTTTCTTACAAATATATAGTTTAATGCATATATAACTGTATTTTCCTCCTACATGTCTCTTGATCATACGACAGTTTCTAAGGTAAAATTCTTTCCTACACTTCGTCTTAAATTTCACATTCGTCCGTTAGCATCAAATTCCAAGCTGACAAAGTCCATTTCGCACAGGCGATTTAGATCATAGAGGGAAGAGGAAAATGGTTTATTCATTCCATGAATCCGTCTGAACCACCAATTCAACAGGCTGGGACGTCTACCAAAAGGGTAGGCGTCTGTGGCGAATTTTGGACAATACCTGTACAGCTAGATTAAATTCAACCGTTGTTAGAAAGAATTATTGCAGCGGCCGGCTGCTCTAGTCGATAGATTTCCGTGATTTCTCCGATCAATACCAGGCGAATGCCGGAGCAGTGGCTTAATAAAAGGGCCACAAAACACGCGTGATCTTCCTTCTACCATCCTCGTCTCCTCCTTCCCCTTATACACGCCCACATACCTTTACATACACTTCACTACCAAATCTAATGGGAGCTTAGAGCCAGTGGTCCACTAGTGGATATAACTGGAGGGGAAAAGCCACGCAAGCCGATGTGTGAGTTGGCACTGGATCTCACGTTCCAGCCGGAGAGGTATTCCGCCACCTCCCGGCTATAACTTCCACTACAAGTGTAACAAACACGAAGTACTCACTCTATCAATTCAAACGCGACAAGCCCATTATGGTTTTAAAATTACCTTGATATAAACGAGTGTGGTTACTTTAATTTTCGGACTAACATTTTTCAGTTTTATTATTTTAACTTCAATATATAACACAATTCGCAGCTTCCATCACAATGTGTGTTTTACCGAGAAATCTGAGTAATAATCTTCTGTTTTACATAAAATCTAATGCTGAATTATTAAAACATGAATTGGTATTTATGTCGTGATGTAATTTTGTTCTGAACATTTAGAATTAGAAACATTTAGTCCCGTCATACAGTCAATGCCAACGGACACTTCTAAGGATGCGGTATTACGATACAAGAAACCAGGGTGCTCAAATTTCGAGTTCACATTTTTCCTGGCTTACGTAGAAGCAGACACGTCATGAATCACGTGACGAAAATGGCGGACTGAAGCGAAGTATCGATTAAGAATTTGATGTACGTCTCGTGAGTGTGAAACATAATTCAAGGGAAGAAGTAGAAACGCATCTTATTGAAGAATATTATGTAATGTATAAATATGTCCATTTCTACTAGATGCAAACAATCCTAATGTTAACGCGTGAAACGTGCATTCTAGACGCGAGAGCGTTGATTGGCCGCAGCTGGTCAAGTGACCTCCGGAGCTTCTCCGTGGCCGGTGTGAGCGGCGGTGGCTGCAGTGGGCTGCGCATGGCGACCGCGTGCGGCTGCTGGGGCCTGGTGCTCATGCGCTTGTGTTGCCCGCAGGCGCTGCTGCAGGCGCACGATGTGGTGGCGCACGAGGTGTACGGCGAGGACGCCGTGCGCGTCACGCCCCCGCCGCTGATGCCCTACCTCAACGGCGGCGAGGAGCTCGACGGCCCCAATGGTGACGTCGAGATGGAGAACGTGACGCGGGTCCGCCTCGTGCAGTTCCAGAAGAACACCGATGAGCCCATGGTGAGTAGCATCGGACCAATGACCGATTAAGGGGGCCCTAGAGGGTGACTGAGAAATGGTGGCAGGTTCAAATCGCGCGTGAAATGGAATACCGTAGTAACTCAATCTGTTCGGGGTCATTTATAAAACATCTTTTGTTTTTGTGAGTTAAATCTGAAGTTACTTAATCGTAATGTATGGATGCAAGTGGGAGTTGGATGCATGAACAGGATGATCATTCCGGGTCCGGAAAATCAGAGTAGAAAGTAGGATACTCGGGGGAGGGGTAAAAAATGGAATTCTAAATACTTTTATAAGTCGTCTTAAAGTAGTCCATTATTGCATAATATTTGCAATTAATTTGACCTAGTGGCTTAGTTTGACTTTGAACAGTGACCTAAAACGAATTCACTATTATTACTTCAGAAAATTTGTGTTAAGCATATTCATATTTTTCATTTTTTGTTGGGTAGGGGCATCTCGAATTTAGGTCTTCCTTGAGCAGCAAATTCTGTAGCTTCGGAACTGGTGGGTGCAATAACCTCAAACTTCATTCGAGAGAAGAAAAATTTGAATCATCTTACCCAATTTTCGGAAAACGACGATTTTTTCCTATAACGATATGGCATGAAGATCAATGACTCGTTGCACTTTCACCTTCTATCTTTTTCAAATCCTATCGACTTTCTTAAGCTCATTATTTTCGGGCGTTGTCTTTTGCAACTCTGACTCAATTTATGAACTGAACACCAATTTTTCAGTCCCCCTCTAGAACTGGTCACATTGGTTTACTTTTGGGCTGAACCTCAAAGCAAATGAAAGCAAAAACAACCAAGTCCCTTTGTGATACTCCTAAACCACAACATAAATAATTTTGTAGACAAAACATAATAGCACAAGACTTAATAATTCGAAACGTTTTAAATATCTTAGTCGTAGTCATTAATTGAGAAGCTTGGTCCAATAACACCTGCTTTTGTGATAAATGAGAGTGAATATTTAAAAGTACTTTTGGACAGAACTATTTTGTCATATAGATCGCTTTTAGAGACTCATTTCATTAGTGCATTTCGCACTAGGTGGTTTAGGTTTTGTTTTATAGATGGCATATACCTCGACATAAAAAAACAGTTTTCAAATATTTAGGAAAAGAAACCGTAGCAATAAGATCTTTAAGAATTTAACGCCATTGTTGCACTTAACTCTTCAATTAATATAATGTTGATTGCAGTTTGCATATAAGTGACGAGTTAACTTCAAAATTTTAGTAAGCAAATTTCAAACTGTAAACGCAAGAAGTAACTTTGAAAAGCAACGTCTGTTTTTCTAGAATGCAATCAATTCCGTTTAAACAATTTTATTTCAAAAATTAGTGGCTAAAGTAAGTAAATACTGCTCTTTTGTCGAATTTGGATGACAGTAAGTATAAAGGTGCTTAAATTAAATTCTGCTTTAAGAATTCGAAAATCAAAAGTTCGGTGGTAAAATAACGGTTCTTCTTACTTTGAAAATTTACTTGCTCAATGTTGAAAAACATGAGAAACGCATCGATTATTTTATTGTGCAACTTTTACAGCATTGAAACGCTGATACTATATCTTTGTTATATATATATATATATATATATATATATATATATATATATATATATATATGTGATAGTATGAATGCTCGTGAAGCGAGCTTAAAATTCTCAGGAAGCAGGATCTTTTGGGTATGAGAAAGGTCTGAACCCTTGACCCAATCAATCAGATAAAATACGAATAAAATGAGCATATATTCAATGAAAAATTACAGTGGCACAATTATATAATAGGATTATGCACTTTAAATAGTTGGTCACTGAAAAAAAACAGAAAACAAGGCAAAACAAAAAAATTTGGCGTCACCTCGACTGCCTGAACACACTTTCACCAAATACAATTCACAATTTGCTCTTTCTTTTTTTTTCTTGCTTTGAATTTTTTATCTACTACATTATTTTACTCTTTCTACTCTCTAGTTTTTCCGTGCACGGCTTTTAAAATGAGTTTTACACTTGTTCTAAGGTATCCCGTTCACAGGTGCTAGCCTTGGGCTTCGCACTCACTATAACACTGTGAACTTTAAAGAGAAAAAACAATAAAACGTAACATACACGTTACTTAAATCTGACCCCTTTACATATCACAGAAAACAATTACTTTTAACACAATACAATAAACTATGACTTTTCCAGATAACATAAACTGTACAACATGAGAAAATCATGAATTATTTAAGTAAAATTGTACAAGGTAAGGCCTCTTTGAATGAATTCAATAACACGCGCAGTAAATGAACTTGAAATTGCCACTCACATCGTTCGGAATACTTCTCCCACCTATTCTGGACTTTTCACCAACTTTTAACACGAATTGTCGTGCATTTACATTGTCGTGCATTTACATTGTCGTGCATTTACATTCTCGTGCATATTCTCTTTCCCCAACTGATCGCCGCATAAAAGTTGCCAGTTCTTTACCTCAACAGCTCCGCATCGCTCGCCTGTAGGTAACCTTGGGGAAGTTGCCAGTTCTTTACCTCAACAGCTCCGCATCGCTCGCCTGTAGGTAACCTTGGGGATTTTCTGCCGCTCGTAGCCTCGCGTTGCCCCCCGTCTCCGCTTGCTGTCCCACGACGTTACCAGTTTCCTTCCCTCGAACTCTGGACTCTGCTACACCTACAATTTCCACACCCTTCTCCCGTTCTCCGGACTCGTACGATTCTCGTTCCAGTCCAAATCTTTCTCACCTATGCTTCGCTCTTCCCGGGGTCGTCCTTCTTCTTCTGCCGCGCCTCGTACGCGCGTCGCGCTTCCAGCCTCGAATAATTAATGTTGCGGAATTTATGCTTTAAATGCTCGGCCTACCTACCACACTTTGGGCGTGTGTGGTCTCAGCGTGCAATATGAGATGCTGGATTTAGTTAATGTCCTTCTGCGCGAATTTGACAAATTTGAAATTATTTCGAAGTCACTTGCTCTCTCAAATATTGTGAATGTTAATGCGAAGAATGTTCGTGCACTCCACTTCTCAATTACATCCTTTTCGTTGATACGCTTCTCGAGCTGACTTTTAACTACTAAGTTAAAATAAACTCCTATGCTATCAAGTTACAATCGCCTTCAGAACTCAGTCTAGTCGCCGTCGCTGCTGCAATCATAGAGAGCTCCTCCGAGGCGCGCCGCGATACTTATGGCACTCGCGGATGGGGAAATTTTTTGGGGGGTGAATATACTCCTCTTTTCGTGACCTCCCGGAAAAACATTTTCCGCTAGTTCGGGCGTCAGAGTTCGAAAAGCTGTGGCTAGATGGCGCGTTTACAAGCCATCGGTCCGCCACGTACCCTTTGTTCGTGGACTTCTTTTCGTAGCTGATGGTGGCGTTATGGGGTTGTCTAATCCCATGACGTCACAATATATATATATATATATATATATATATATATATATATATATATATATAAATCAAACAGTTCCCGTTACTGTATGTTTTTATATCCTCTAAAATCATGAAAATTGCAGAGTATATATCCTCAGAGAACACTGTTTAAAATGTCTATCTCAGACGACGTTGTGTGTTTACTACCATGCTTCGTCATATTAAGATGAGTAAGTCATAGGTTTTTCAATAAAATCAAGAATTGTAAATAGAGCCAGTGTTCCCTGAATTATTGTCTGAACTCCCTGGTTACATTTTACAGTCTCCTTATTGTATTCAAGCAACCGTACTCCTGTTGTTTGTGAGCGAGAATTTCCAATTCATTTATTCACTATTACATGGGATTCTCATTTCAATTTAATGTGTTTCAATTTAAGCAGTGAATTTTTTTGTAACTGTTTTAGTTCCAGCAGGATGAAAGTGGTTCAATAAGCAATGCAATATATACAAGGCATTGCAATGTACGGCAGGGTAGAGCGGGAGGTGGTCATGATAGGGAGATGGCGAGGGGCAAGCCGGGGACGATCGGTGTAGGCGGAGCGGGCAGATGGGCCACAGGGGGAAGTTATCTAATTTTATGCACAGATGAATGGGAGGCACTCTGAATTATTCGTTTCTTTTCCTATCTAATAAATTATTGTGGATAATAAACCCTTGGGAATACTAAGTACTTTGGTAGTGTGCTCTGCAAAAATAAATCAATTTTGATTGCATTTGAAACTTTATAAAATTTCTGGAATGCCTTCATCTCTTCATTTTTATCTTGTTACCAGATGCTGCTGAGTATCCACTTGAAGTGATTCTTAACTGCGAGTATTACATAGGTGTTCCCATCAGTATAAATATGACTATGTATGAAGCATACGACACATTTTGACTCTGTATCCCGAGGGACCTATATTTAGTTCTAAAACCAGACAATCCAAGTACATTTTTACTCTCAGAGACCTTTGTGATATCGCGCGACTTGTAAGTTCGTAATACGATCTCAAATAGCTAGCAGTATTTACTGTTAGACTTTCCTCCTTCACATAACTAATGGCTACAGTCGACAAACGTACAGAAATAGATAAATTGCACAAATCAAGCCAAGTATCGCGAAGAAACCTTTGGGTAAACGAACACAAGAGAACTAGTGCCACAACACATATCTTGTTTTATTTGCAACATTATCAACTAATTGTAAAGTACTCGCTGAACACGTACGAACATGTTCTCTGTAATTTGAATTTAGTTATATAATTGTTGCGGTGAGCAATGAGTTAACACGAGCCCGTACATTTAAGAGATCAACGTTGTAATCTCTAAACCGCTATGATGGTCCGACAGTCCTTGATGCATCCATAAAAATGAACATATCTTATTCTTTTATAAATTTTTGAAAGCATTTTAGTGCAAATGCCAAGCGTGCCGTAGAATTCAATCCATGTGTACTACTTTCTTAAAAAGAATACAAACAAATTGCTGCTGTTTTTTTTAAAAAAATCCTGTTTAATTATTTGTTGGAAATTATCACAGTTTTAGTTTTTGTTAATGCCTTATTTTACGTCGCTCTTCGGTCTGACCACGTAAATTTAGCTACGCTCCTTTCACCATCTAGCGGAGAAAGGACGTATTATCTTGAGCGTCGAAACAGGCGGATCTCAATTTTGCTCAGAGGCTTCTTTTAGGCTTGGGGATCTTTTTTACATGCAGTAAATCTACTTCATGGGACAGCCGGCTTTACTTCCCCTTCGAAGGAAGGCGTACGAAGGATTTTTTCGCCCATAAAAATCCACGGCTTCGATCGGGTTTGAACCCGCAAGCTCGGGTACAGTCCGGTACGCTGACCGTTATACCACCGAATCGAGAGATTTGTTATTGTTATGCGTTATTATGCTTTCGGGCGCGTCGACTGCTGCGGCCATTAGTCATGTAGGTGTGTCCCGGGTAGTGGCGGTCTTTCTCTTCCGCGTCAATGTCAGATCCGGCCCCAACCTGCACGTCGGCTTGCCGGATTTTGCAACTGTAGGCATTTCTGCCAACGGGACCCTAACCGCGACAACCGCTAAGTTCATTTGGTAGTGTAATGTGTGTGTGAGCGCGCGCGTCTGTGTGTGTGTGTAAAGGGGGAGGAGGGGACAAGGATGAGAAAAGAAAGATCGCGCGTTGTCCTTGGCCCGTTCGTTAAAATGCTGTTCCGGCTTTTGCTTGATATTGATCAAAGTAACTAAGGTTAATCGTGGACTATTCTCCTGATAATATAACTACGGAAAACTATCAATCAATGCGGCTGACAGCTAGATTTTCCTCCAAACAGCGGCTGAGTTCGTCCTAGCTGTCAGGTTATTGTCGAAAATCCGCCATCTCGGGACTCGAACCCTAGGTTCTCTCGGAGACGTTGCAGTAGCAACAAATGTTTCCCGGAGCCACCTCAGCCGGAAGAAATTTCTAATTTCAGAATTGAAGTGTATGATGTGGTCGCAAAAAGTTATTTTCGAAATTGTAGAGGTTTTAATGAAAATCGAATCTATATCATAACCGCACTCTGCTCTATTTGAAAGAAAATTAAAAGAACAATTTGGGAAATTTTAGTAACATTTGAAAATTTTCTAGGAGTTTCATACAAAGTTCACCCATTAATTAAAAGATCCATTTCAAATTCTTAGGGTCTTTATCGATAGGTATATTCATTTTGGGGAAAATCCTGTATACAATTTAGACTTCAGTGTTGCTGACGGACTAACAGAGAGGCAGATAGAAAAGTTATGGAATAAGTTATTTTAAAAACTCTTTTTCGGTGTTATGACACTTCAAATGGTGCATTTTCCGCAAAATCTTGACATGGTTATTTCAGCCTAACTTCCTGTGTACTCCGAATTTACTTGTATACAAGAAGAAAAAAATGGAATGCATACCATTTTTTTCTTCTCAATGCTTCACCGTGACCAGGACACGAAATTACGTGGAAAGTCTTAAGGGCTAAAAGGGTTCAAAATACAGTGTGAAAATGTTTAAAAATAATAGTTAGAAAATAATGTATTAATCATACGTTTAAGATACAGTAATTTCAGTCGGTCAAATTAAGAATGTACGAGAAAATCATAATTACCACAACATTGTGATTGACCTTCTGAAATTCTACGAACATAACTGGACAAAATGTTGAGATCTTAAAAGGAAAGGATCCCATTTCCTACATTTCATATGAAACTACGTTTAATAAAACAGTTTGTAAAGGCAACAAATTAAAATAGTGAATAAAGGCAGCTTCCTGCTTTTTAATTTGAGAAAATTAAGGAATATCTTGTTTTATAATCGTGCACTTATACGTAATAAAGAATTTGCTGGAATTATGAACAACAAATCTGAAAGAGATGGTCATTTATGGCGGTAATGGTAAACTTCCTTGATAAAAAACGTTTCTAACTATGAAAGTCTCGCAGCCAATATCTTTCCAATATTCAATACTTATACTATCAGTTACGATAGATGCCCTGAGAACTTAGAAGTGCAGAGAAAGGCGATTGGATCCGTAAGAATCCCAAGAAAATGGAAGATCGTTAGCAAAAATGGAAGAAGCTTACAATAGCAGACTCTTGATTTATTTTGTCAAAGGACAATAAAACTGTCCTTTGACTGTATCTGATGCAAGGTGGAGAAGTACCATTTGCGCACGTTTTCTTGAGTTCCATAATCTTTTAACTATAAAATGAATAAAAGTAAAAAATAAAATAAAAAAAAGTAAATAAGAAGAACAAATAAAATTAAGAAGCACGAAATTAGCAACATTTGGAATATTAGACATTTTCACTCCCGAATTATAAAAAAAATTGCATCGGTAAAAAATGAACTGCAAATTGGATTTTTTTACATTGCTTACAAAACAGAAACACATCCCAGGCTCTACTCCTATAGGAGTATACTACAAGTTACTCCGTACTACTCTACTACCTACTCTTGAACGACTATTAAAAATATTTTCATGAAAAAAACTACAAACACAAGAGCTTAATGGAGAAACGAACAAAAAATGAGGGAGGTTTACAAATTCTGGAACAATGTAACCACTATTCACTGAATTACACATGTTTCTGAAAATGTAATTGAAAGCTTTTATATTTACCAATATCTGTACTTGTATTTTGTAGTATACTTTAGCTGTAAATCCTACTATCCTTAATTTAAAATGTAATGCATCACGTAATGTAATCATTGATTTTTTAACACATATGTCAAGCGAATGTTTGTCATTGCCTTTATAAATGCTAATATTTGCATTTAAAAACACTCGATCTTCGAACATAAGAAACTCGCTAACTTTGATGCGCTAACTATAACACCACACTCGCAGTTTCCCTCACGGTAACCGACGAAACGTTCAGTACTTTCGATAAAATTTGCAACTAGCACAACGAAACTGGGTACTAATGAAGAAATGACCGGCTATGGGCGTTCTATATATTCATTTTAATATTATTAAATATTAATGTTAATACTATAAAACCTGTTAATAACAATAAGAAAACAATAACACATCTAGGCGCTCTTCCTTTCTTTTAAGTCAAAAATTACTAAATTTGGTTGAGTGGAATGCTCAGATTTCTTTCTAAACGAAATACCTTTTTCTGTAAAGAATTTTTTTCTGTGTTTTAACTGTAAAAATGGTTGGTTTATTACACCTTGTACAAAACAAAATTATTCTTATGATAATTCATATTTACTTCAAATATCTTGTAAAAACAAAATTATTCTAATGAAAATTAATATGTACTTCAAACACTTTGAAATTTTACAAAGGGGGATAAGGTCCAATGCCGAAAAGTCTGAAAGGCTCTACTACAAACCAAATTTTTAGCCGTCCATAGCATCGAATAGTTATAACTGCTAAATACATTCCCTATTTCTTGCTTAACAACGGTAGACTAGAAGATAAAAGAAAATTATCATGTTACATAATTTGTCTAAATTAATAATAATCTTTTGTAGGAAAATAACAGCCTGTCAATATTGAAACTTGATACTTCGTTGGAAAGTTGATCGAACAGAAAAAAATTACGAGCCGACGAAATTGTGATGCCCATTCGTGCCTACATTTTATGTCGCCATAAAATATAACAACCCAGTTGTGATCTCTAAACATGCGATTTATTTTTGCTGAATCTCGATCACCAGTCGTGTGGCTATCGAATTTCAACTTATTATACTCACCTCAGGCATTTTTTTTTTCAATTCAGAACTCGCGTAAAATACAAAATAAAAATTTTCCACCGTACAAAAAAATGTGGTGCAGTTTTATGTAATTAACAGTCACTTGTGAAAACCGACGTGAATAATAAAATGGAGGATTAATTCATTTTAATTACTTTCGGTGGAATAAGACATACTACGCAATTGGGGGAATGAGATATTGCTATTGATTGTGTTCTGCCATCAAGGTAGAAAAATGTATCTATTAATTCATATTTATTTATTTATTTATTTATTTAAAATATCCATTATTCTCAACCCATTTCCTTTGACACAATGCTAATCTGACTCTTCATAGAATATTAAAACGACACTTCATAGAAGAATAATGTTTATGTTGTAATGTTTATGTGAATATCTTTCAATTTGTTCATATAATTGACACCAACCGGCAGAAAAGTATATAAATACTTGTTTCAAGGTGTGTATTTCTTTGCATTCTGGTCATTAAATTTTCTACGGTAATGTTTCTATTTTAAATCAGTCATTTCCACATTCTTTCGTTTCCTAATTTTGCGAAATAATTCGTTTATTATTATGTTATTTGAACTGAGAAAAACGTTTTGGGGGTGAAAAAAACTTATTTAATTTTGCACCTCCAATGTTTTACCTCATTTTTTCTCATATTTATTTACTGAAATTTTCACTGAAAAAACGTCATTTAATTTCATTGCCTCCATTTGAAAATAACCCCCCTTTTTTCTTTTTTCGTTATGCCAAAGCTATTCCTATTTTTAAATAATGTGGCTAACATTACTTTGCTAATATTATTATTGCCAGGACAATAATGAAATTTGACATATTCTCTAATTTTTTTCTTTTCCTCAGCCGAGCGTTTTTTCTTTATTACTAGCGAAACCCAGCAGACTGATCTGCCCTTCATCACTCCCTTTCTTCTTCCTTCTCCCTTCTCCCTTTCTCTCTCACTGTCTCCCTCCCCCTCACTTTCTCCCTCTCTCTCGCCGTCTCCCTCTCTCTCGCCGTCTCCCTCTCTCTCGCCGTCTCCCTCTCTCTCGCTGTCTCCCTCTCTCTCGCCGACTCTCCCTCTCTCTCGCCGACTCTCCCTCTCTCTCGCTGTCTCTCCCTCTCTCTCCGTCTCTCCCTCTCTCTCCGTCTCTCCCCTCTCACCCTCTCTCTCCCTCTATCCTTCTCTCCCCCTCTCTCCCTCTCCCTCCCTCTCTCCTCTGTGTCTCCCTCTCCGTCTCTCCCTCCATCTCTCCCTCTCTCCGGCCTCTCCCTCTCTTCCGTCTCTCTCCCTCTCTCTCCGTCTCTCCCTCTCTCCGTCTCTCTCCCTCTCTCCGTCTCTCTCCCTCTCTCTCCCTCTCTCTCCCTCTCTCTCCCTCTCTTTCCCTCTCTTTCCCTCTCTTTCCCTCTCTCTCCCTCTCTCTCCGTCTCTCTCCCTCTCTCTCCCTCTCTGTCTCCCTCTCTCTCCGTCTCTCTCCCTCTCTCTCCGTCACTCCCTCTTTCTCTTCCTCTCTATCTCTCTCTCCATCTCTCTCTCCGCCTCTCTCCCTCTCTCTGTCTCTGACATTCACATTTAATTACAGATTCTGCACGTTTCTAAGTAGGAGATATCGATATGCGCCGGACCAGCAAAAATGTAATAGAACGTTCATGAAGATCATATCCTGTAGATTACGGTGTGAAAAAACGTTTCTTTGATGCATTTGGCCTCAAGACCTTTGGCCTAAAAAGTTTAGTTTTTAATGCCCTAAACGCTTTGTTTAGGAGCTATTTAGCAATATAGATTCAAAAAGGACTGCCTAGTGCGTTGCAGGTTGCATTTGACACGAACATTTTGTTTTGTTGTTGTGAATTAGTGAATCTAGTGAATTTTCTCAATATTTTAATAGTTATTCTGCTCTTCAGTGCGGAAATGAATACAACAAATCAGAGATAATTAAAATTGGTCCTCCCGTTCTTGAGTTATAAATGCTCTAACTAATTCGACTTAGTTTTATATAGAGAGATTTGTTTCCACGGACAGGCATGAGCTGATAAAGTCCGCGGTCAATATTATAGATTTCTAAACGAACAAAATATAGTAATACAATGAATACAAATAAATAATGAAATAAATATAATAACAATTATGATACTGAATAATGTAAATCGTAGTATAGATTTAATACAAGATTACAATTCTAAAACAATGATGACTAAACGGAAGAGAGCTGTTGTACTTATTAGTAATTTCAACATTTAGTACCGGCCATCTAAAACTGTCAAAATTGGCTAGAGCATATTTCTGTGTTCTAAAGTGTGTACTTTGCTAGGTTTGGCACACGTCAGGTCACTTCGTCTACTGGATGTTGAATTAGATAGGCGTCCAGTTTCCTCTTGAAAATGACATATTTGGAGCAGCGATGTGTGTATTCGTCTCGGAGTGTATTCCAGTTGTCAAGTACTGTGATGAACAGAATAGGTTTTCAGTTGTTTTCATTTTAGTTCTCACTCAATTTAGTTTTAGTACATGTCAGGTGAGGATTTTGATTACACTGATACACTTAAGGAAGTTTGAGCCTGATACCCTAGAAGTAATTTTAAACGTTTGTATGATATCTGTGTGTGTTCTCATGTCATTTATTGGAGATTAAGTGTCCGTAGTATCTCCGCATGCCTAATTGTCAGTTGCATGCCTCAAGATCAGTGATAGTTCAGTAGCTTTTTAGCTTTTTCCAGTGGCGCGAAAGAAGTGACCACTTGGAGTGGTTTGTTTCTTGTAGTTTTACATTCTAATCTCTAAATGTTTATGAGAACGACCTAGCATGAACATGTTTAGATCTAAATAGCAGGCGATTAATATCTGACAGAAAATGTAAAAACTGCAGTATTCTCTGTGATTCGTATTCCACTGTGTATTTCAGTATTACGTCTTAATCTGATTACCCATATGAAATATTTATATTATTTTCGAATGAGTGCAAAAGTAAGTCTGTTACCAATTCTACTGTATAATTTATTTTTTAAATGCGATAGAACTCTCATATGTGACAGGCCTATAAAACTGTAATACTGTTTAGTATTCTCTGTGATATTGACATCGATAATTGAATGTCCGAGTCTCAATAAATTTCACATGAAAGCTTTAATCTGTGGAGCGTGAAAGATTCCTATTTACTGAGAGAACGCATTTGTTAGGCTGTGGTCCGATCCGAACTGTTTCGTCCTGAGAGAAAATGTGATTTTTTAGCATTTAGAATGTAGAGTGCCGTTGATGAGAAGTTTTGCTTCTATACACCACTATTTTCTTATACTTCTGTAAATATCACATGTTCACTTCTTTTGATATTTCCTTAAACATTGGTGATACTTACTTTTTAATGGTTTCTATATTACTCTTGAAGAAGGTCCCATCGCATAGTAGCAAAATACAAAGTTGCTTCCAGCCAAACGTGAGACAAAAAATTTGAGTTACGTTAATCTTTTACACATTTTAGGGCACATTAACATGATGTTTGACTAAATTTTCATCACTAGTGTTCTTTCTTGATCTTGTGTTGTAAGTGTTGTTGTCTTGATCTTGTATATTTACATACTGCATATTTATATTTATTACAATATTTTCAAAGTACTTTGGAAGACTGCTGCTAGAAAACAGAAACTTCCAGTAAAACAAGGAAGTGCAATTTGAGCAGAGGGTAGATCTGACAATTGAAGATTTAGAAAAAGCGCTTAAGACCATGAAATCTAATAAGTCATCTGGACCAGGAGATATTCCGGCAGAACTACTAAAATACGGTCCCTATAAACTGCACCAAATGCTCAAACACATGTTTTCAAGGTGCAAGAATGGAGAAGATCCTACTCAGGAGTGGCGAACATCTTACCTAACACCGATCCATAAGAAAGGATCTAGAGACAATGAAACAAACTACAGAGGAATAGCAGTTATTGTATCTATAGGTAGACTGTATAGCAAAATAATCCGAAATAAAATAGAAGAAGAGATAAAAGGTAAAATCGGAGAGGAACAATGTGGTTTTACTGCCGGTAGATCGGTCATAGACAATATATTTACATTAAAACAGCTTATAGAAAAGAGAACAAGGAGAGGTAGGGAAGTTCATCTGGGTTTCATTGATCTTCAGAAGGCGTATGACAATATACCGGCTGCTAGAGTATGGGAAGAAATGGATGTACTTAAAACCAATGAGAATTTAATTGAAGCCACACAGAATCTATATAAGAACAACAGCTCTCAGATTAATATCTACAGTGGGCTCTCGGATCCATTCCCGGTCAGTAAAGGTCTTCGTCAGGGCTGCTGTCTTTCCCCAACACTGTTTAAAGTCTATCTGCATCAAATTTTACAGCAGTGGGAGAGACAATGCAGAATAATGGAAATAACGATCGGGGGGGATAAATTATATACATTATATTTTGCCGATGATCAGGTAGTAATTGCATAAGATGCGGACAATTTGAGTTTCATGATCCGTAAACTCAATGAATTTTTTTTAAAAGCAGGACTTACTATCAACATGAACAAATCTGAATACCTGGCAGTTGGGAACAATGAGATCTTCAAGATCTTCTTCTGGAAAATGGGGAAAAATGAAAGGAGTAAACAAATATAAATATTTGGGTGTACTCTTTAACAAAAAGGGTAATAGCGAAGAAGAAATTGAGAGACGAATAAGCTTGGGGAGGAACTTGACACGAAGTATAAACTCGGTGTTATGGAACAAAACCATCACTAACACTACTAAAAGACGTCTTTTCTCCACACTAGTCAAGAGTGTTACAAGGTACGGTTCAGAAGTTTGGGAAGTTGATAAAAGAACAAGAGAGAAGCTGTTGGCCCTTGAAATGGACTACTGGCGTCGAAGTTGCTGTTACTGCAGACCTGACAGAAGCAGAAACAAAGAAATAAGAAAGAAAATGGATGCAAAGAAATCTATCCTTGACGAAATAGAGAAAAAACGAATCGTTTGGTATGGTCACGTTATGCGAATGACAGACGAAAGATGGCCAAAACGAGTCCTGCAATGGGTACCGACAGAAAGAGAAAAGAGGAAGACCCAGACTTGCATGGCAGCAGGGAGAGCGGAGACACGCACGGCGACAGCTGTAGAGCAACTCCGTATTGTGTGTGTATATATATATATATATATATATATATATATATATATATATATATATATATATATATATATAATATTTTCAAACCTTTATCTAGATACCCGTTGTTTAGTGTGACACCTTTTATGACGGGCGATATTTGGGTGGTATGCAATGTTCACAAACGGGCCGCTTTCACTTTCAGAAACCCATTTCAATAGAAACAGTCGCTTTGCATTGATTAAACGGCAGCTGGTCGGGGGACCAATTGATATCGGCGCCGATAGCTCCCGGCGGAGTGGAGCAGAGGCCCCCGAGATCTTCGGATAGCGATTAACGTTTCCGATAGCAGCTGATTACTGTCCACGACAGAAGGATACATTATGAGAAGACGGGGACGGAGGATATCCAAACATTGAAGACGGAATATAGAACAGAGTGTATGAAAAAAAAATGAGATGAGAGTGAATGGTGGTAGAAGGGGCAGTGAAGTTGAAAAAGCGAATTATCGATGCTAATAAACAACATTGGCCAATGATACGAAATTGAAAATTGAATTGCAAATGGAGATTATTAAGAGATGATACATTTTCTGTCGTGAATTACAGCATCACAGAAATTAGCTATCTACATCACAAATGAAGTTCTCACTTCTCAAGCGAAATTTTTTCTCATAACTGATCAGTAGGAATATTCAAACATCAGTAATAGTTTTACATCATAATTATTGGAAATGGGTATACAAAATAATGCCAAGAATTCTTTTTATTCCTAATCAAGTCCGTTTGGCGTATACCATTTCATCAATTCTCTCCTCTATGGCGTCAGAACAAGCTTATAAAATCTACAACCAAAGTTCGAATTCCGGAGCTGCAATTATCAAGCAATACGTACCGTCCCAATTTTGAAGTGTCCGTCCCCTTCGCGAGACTGTAACCATCTCAAGTTCTTAGTGACGACTGGTAGGTGCCTGTTGCCGCCGGGAGGGTCGGGATCGGGAGCGGAGGTGTGGAGTGGAAACCGATGAAGCGGAGAAGGAGACGGGGAGGAGATAGGGAGCCCGGGTAGGGCGCGGTCTGAGGGCGTTCCTGCTCGTTAGCCCGCGCCCGCCCATCGCTCGATACACGTCCCAGGGGATGGCCGCGGACGCCTAATGCCACCTGCGCTGCGTCCGCTGTCCACACCGCGCCACGCCCACCTCCCGCCGTCAGGAGGTTCACTGCCCGTCACCCCCCCTCCTCTGTGGTTTGCGTGGTTTTTACGGCAGCCTTAGGCACGAACACCGTCATTTTATCGTTCAGCACCCACTCTCATACACTCTGATTTAGAGTGACGTTGGATCCGCTGGGACGCGGTTATCCAATCCGAAGTTTTCTTGGGTCTTAATTTTTGATTTTGAAACTCACGATTGGATAACCGCGTCACAGCTTCTCAAATGTCAGAAGTTACCCAAAATAAATCAAAGAATAGCTCTTCCTGATCCCAGCCGGTGTGGGTATGAATATGAGCTTCAATGTGCATATGAATTGAGAATTATCCACTTCGTAATATCAGGAAAGCTCATCAGTCTCCTTGTTTCTGAACATACTGGTCGTTAGGAACAAGACCACACCTTAAACAGATTGATGATCACGAACTTTCTTTGGGGACATACCTCTGGCCGTAGTAGGAGCGCGAATTCTCATCGCATAATGATGTGTATGCCACATCATAAGAATAGAAAAGAGACGAACTTGTAGATAAATGTAAAGTGTTAAAAGAAAAATGTAAAGACCTAAAAATTTAAATGATTGGATGATGCTCGAAAAGATACAAAGATAGCAGACAGAAGAAAGAATGCAAGAACGGGGATTTTTGAAAATATCATTGAAGGATATAATGTCATACAAGTTTCTAATGCAACACAAGTACGATGTGGAAATGATAAATATAAATGAGTAAAGTAATGTCACTGCAAAATGCTGCTAACAGTGAATTGCACCATCATTACCTCATTAAAGTCCAAAATTTAGAAAATTCATTTTTATATTTTGGATACCCCTTATCTAGTACTGATGTGAATATGAATCCATTCTAAACAAATCTGTTTATGCATCTCAACATCATTGGACGACAAGCAACCGTTTTCATTATTTTCATTTAGTTCTTCAGTATATAAATGAATAATAAAATTATGTTCACAACTGTAATACACTATGTCGAATTGTTCAATATGAGAACTCTTCGTACTGTGGCAATCAAAATATCTTAGGGCATTTTGTCTGAAAATCGTTTTTTAATTATACGATCTCAGAATAAAACGAACAGAAAGATGAACCGAGTTAAAGAGTTCTTTACAAAGCTGAAAATGCGTTTTCCTTAAATGGCCTCTTCTCTTCGCAATTCGGACGATGGCAACTATTACCAAGTCTCCACTTCCTACATCAAAGAAACCAGTAATTTCTCACCAAATTGCTTCCTGCAAATGGAGAGTCGTCTGCACAAGTCTTTGTTAAATCCCTACAGTTGTAATTTTTCAGTGATGAATGAGATGTCTTTTCCCAGTAGAAATGCAGTTGCTTTTAAAGAGGATTTTTACACGAATTCAATGCTCAAAACCGTAAGGCGTTACTTTGCATCTTCGTGTAATGTGTGAGCCATTATATCAGATATCCTGTTGTAAAGTAACAATCTTTAGCCAGAATCAACGCTGCTCAATGATGATAACTTCAAATTTTGTAAGTGAAAAGAATTAAGATTTTTAAGCTTTATAATAGTATATATTCTTAGAAATTGAAAAGAAATTTGTTTCGACCTGAGCATGAGTTTATGAAGTTCGCAGCAATGTCTCATTTCGGTTCAGTTGTTTTATGAGAATAATTTAAATGAATGGCAAAACTGGTTTCCCAATTTTGAGTTCTTAGCATGGAAAAGCAAACTCTTTCCAAATACAACTTCGAAGAGATCAAAGAATTCTTAAGTTTCAAGTGTTATTTTGCTACCTTCCAAGAAGCATCATCATCAATTGGGAAATCGTGATTCGTACAGTTATTCTGTAAATTGATTTTTGTGAAATTAACCGAAATATTCTTGCTCTTTTCATGTGAGATTTCTTAAAACAAAAATTAAATTTTCCCACATCAGAAATGTCTTTGATTCTGTCACAATAGCATTATTTTCTTGAAATTTTATAAGCGATTGAGATCTTACAAGCTTGAAGATCAAATTAGTAGGTGACCTGTTCAAAAATAAGATGAACTATTTCTAATAAATTGAATTTATTTTTTACTTGCACGTCATTCTACGTACTTACGTAATAAAGTGAAAGTATTGTGATGACGACCAAACATCCGTCTGCCCATCCATCCATCCGTGGTCATTGCTTAAACCGTTTAGGCGATGTTCTCCTAAATTGATATTCCTCAATCGATTTGAAGGCTCTGCGAGTTTCAAACGGATATTATGCTTTTTCTAGGTAATTAAACGAAGCCTCAACATTTTCGAGATTTTCTCAAAAATGGATCAAACGTTTTTTTATTAAACTTTGTTCTTGGCTGCGCCAAGAACTTTTCAAAATCGGCGCGTCTTACTTTCTTTAAAATCCCTGATTTTTCTAAAACTGCAAAAGTTCAAAATTTTTTCGTCGTCTTCCTACAGCTACAGTATTGAAGATATATGTTTTTTAAATAAAATATGTCATTCAAATACTGATCTTGAAATAATGTAGTACACAATTTTTCGGAAATATGAGTAGTTTCCGCGTAATTTTACGTCAAATATAGGTTTTCAATAGTCTCCAATTTTTTTATTAAATTTTCTTTCGTATGTATACGGTAAAGAAGTAGTGCTAGTCCCATTTTCGGAAAACTCTCTATATTTTCGAAAATTTCAAAATATTAACATTACAGAAGTACAATATTGATGATAGAAATTTTTTCCTTTCCTGTTCTAAAAATTTAAATCTGTAATTAAATTTATTTAATTAAAAACTAAATAAATTTAAATCTAAAAGGTCATGTATAATTTTATTTATAAAAACTAGTAGTTTTGCATAATATGGCTTAAATTTAATGCAATTTATAAACGCGTCAATTGATTCATTCAAAAACTCCTCCAAATCTGTTTTTCTGTGATTGAGCAAAGGACGCTTAAAAATTGGCGCAAGTCTCATTTGAACTCTTAATTTTTGAAAATTGCTAATATTATAAATAATGTAAGCTAGTATGTGCTGCTCTATCTCCGCTAATTTTGCTTACACTTTAACGGTATATAAATACATTGTGAAAATAATGTAATTAAATAAATCAAATAACAAATTTCGAAATCTTTACCCAGAATACATAAAAAGGGGGCGAAAATGTTTATATCGCCTTGCCAGTGAAAAATTAGCCAGTTTCTTTTCCTATTTTTGGACACAATGTCCTGTTATCTCTATTTTGTTTGAAAATGTTCACCTTTCTCTACCTTTTCCATCGCTCAAACGGAAAATACTGCCCACTAAAGTCGTGACAAGATCGTTCAATTCGTTCTCACTATATTCTGCATGACACTTTTGATATTATTGCATGAATTTGCAAATAACATGCCCCGTGCGTTAGAATTTGAATTATTTGAATATGAGTGATGTGACAACAGCCTCCCTCTAAAACCGCATTAAACTACTACTCACTGGTATAATATATGCCAATAATGCGTATAAGGCAAGCGTAAATAGACAGAGGTGACGCAGAGAATGACGTGTCAATAGTATTTTCGATTATTGCATGTGAGAAGAGTCTTCACGTTGATGTACACAACTCAAATATGTCAAACATGGCGGCGGGTGTATAGTGTTCCGATTCAATAGCAAAATTGATTTCACGGCAGGTCTGAAACTAAGTGGTGATTATTAGTTTTTAGAGAAATATGATTAAATAATGACGGATCGGGTAAAGGGAGAAATACGATAAAAAAAGCACAAGACCTACAGGGGAAGCGAGTAAAATTTCAAAGAATATCGTAAAGAAGTGTCGAAAAAGGCGAACGACAGCAAAAGGCCGAAAAGTAGCGACGAAGATTAATATACACGTGGCATCTTGTAGGGAAAATAAAAGGGAAATGGGAGGTGAAGGGGCTGATTTATAAAATAAATATTGCGAGGATTTACTTAGAAACCCTATAGAGTTAAAACCCAAAGATTAACCGGCTGAGGTGGCCCAGGGCATCAACCGATGGCACTGCAATGCCTCTGGCCGGAAGGTCCTGGAGATCGAGCACCGATGGAGGCCGGTTTTTCGACGCTACCTTCATAAATATTAGATCGACTTCAGTCGCTGTATGGAGGGGAATTCTAGTGGCCGGCTGCTCTGATTGGTTATTCCGATCAACACCAGGCGAATGTCAGAGCAGTGTCCTAACAAACGGACCACGGACCGCGCGCGATCTTTCCTTTATCTTCCTTGTCCTATCCTCTGCCATAAACGCAGTGCACTCTCGCAGGTGTCGAGAGTTCAGTCGAGAGCTTAGTGCTTGTCCTGACTAGGGCAGTGCTCCGCTCTACCTGGATGGGAAAACACTCACAAACGTACCTTTAGTTCGGCGCCTGATCTCACCATTCAGCTGGGGAAGAACACTATCACCACCTCGTGATACAAACATGCACTACAGTTTCGGGACTAATAGCCATAGCAGTTGACGCGCCAGGAAACACGAAATTATCAATCAACACAACGATCGTTATAATAAACTGAAAATAGCGTAAAACATTTTGAGAATCGCTGAGGAAGCAGGAGTGAGGAAGCAGGGCATTATGACGCGCTCGAAGCGGAAGCTCCGGGAGGGTGACGGCCAAAGCGCGACGCCGCCGGAAGAGGCAAATCGTCGTAAGGGAGGCGGTGAGGGGCTCGGGAATGGTAGGGCGGGGCTTCTCCTAAGGCGAGGGCGAGAAACGAGGCGACGAACAATGTCAGGGGGGAGCCGGGGCGGAAAGACGGGCAGAGGCGCATTTACACACCGAATTCCCGCCCATTCCTCATCTGCCACCCACTGCCGCGGCGTGCGTCTTCCCCTAATGAGCTGCCCGTCGCGACTCCCATTTTAAAACTCATCAACGGCCCTCCGAGTTAACGCCGCTCGTCCTTCCCTCTCCTCCTGATTCCGATCCGTCGCTCGGCGGGAAACGCAGACCCCTGTTCCAGGCTGATGTATTGTGTCTCATAGGAAAAGCTTCATTTCGCCTCGCTTTCTCTCCACTGGTGCCTCGCTTCCTTGGGGAATTTGCCTTGGAATCAACCTTCCGGCGACGTTCTTGAAATACAGTCTCGAAGAATGTTGAGTTATGAATTCTCGTGTAACAAATGCTTTTTCTTTCAATGTATGATTAAGGTTATTGTACCGATGTGTTACATTGATTCTTAATTAAGTCACTGCACCTTACAAAGGCGTGTTGTGGCTTACAAAGGCGTTAATGTGATCTATTCACCCTCTGTATAACTGTAGAACGCTACAAAATGTATTAACAAAGGCTTGAGCTTATTGATCGACAAAATTAATTTGGAATTGAAATGTTTGCTTTACAAAAATATACATTTTGTGAGTATAGACAATCATTTTTATTGTCTGTATCCTGAGCGTAAATCAGTTTTGCAACAATTGCTTTTTGTTTCTTTATGGAAAATAATAGCTCATTTGGAGTCTTTTGTAAGGCATACGAAGCATTAAATGTATTAATTTCAAAATTAACGGTGTTAATAATAGTCATCGATACTATCTTTCCTATTGCTTTCAGGTCTACTAGGTAACTTACGTCGCTTTTCTTTTTGCTATTCATATTATGTCCTTGCTTTGGCTCTCTAAACATCATATGTACGTTTTTGTTAGATTGCAAATCATTCGAGTATTTCAGCAAAGTATTGAAGCGTGGTACTTCATTGTTCGCAAAGAGTAATGCAAAGTATAGATAAATGGTGATGGAGTGTTGCTGAAGGCTAAAACGTTTCATAGACGTATTCTAGTGCAGAAGTAAAAGTGTTGTGACAACAAGTGGAATGCGAGTTTGAGCTCAGCTCCCATCGGGGCAAGACGTCCGCCGAGGGTCGCTCCTTGCGATAAGTGCGCTGTGATAACGAGGTTATTGAGTGTCCTTTAAGTTTTTGTGTGGATGCATGGTTTGCTAATCAATGAAGTGTTATTCTAAACGTGTATAGTGCAATATAAGTATTTGACAATCAGTTCAACACAAAACGAATCCACTGGTCTCGGCCAGAGCATCCGTGAAGCTATATTAACTTACAACGAAACACCGGGCGACGCAATGCAGTCAACCGATACATCGCAGCTTACGCCAGAAGAGCAGCTTCAATGGCAGCGCCTTCTACAAATTCAGTCACAAACCTGGTCACATCTATCGCAGAACGACAGCATAGAACCACTACCATCTGTCAACAATGAAAATGTAAGTTCGCCAGAGCAGCAGCTTCTAGGGCATCCTACAAGACGCAGAAACAATCGTGGCCTCAACAAAGTAGTGACAGAGACAATTCCACAACTGATAACAACGGAGATGCAAGTTCCGAAGGATGGCAAACAAACGTGCGCAAGCGAAGAAGATGAATTGATGGTAGTCATTCAAATAATAACCTACCTATATTAAACGAAAGTGTGATTCCACAACAAAATGAATTCGCCCTTCTAACGAATGAAACTCAAAATAAAACGCACAACGAACCAGCAAGAGATGAAACATATCTTTCTATCCCACCTATATTTATACCCGGCATAACAAATGTACCAAAATTGATTGACATTCTCAAGCAACAAGTGAAACAAGAAGACTTTATTTACAAACTGGACAATAATGAAATCAAAGTAATGCCAAGAACAGTGGAAGCGTACCGTTTAGTAATAAAGATACTCGAAGGAAAAAATGCAACATTTTATACTTACCAACTTAAACAAGATAGAGCTTTTAGAGTTGTACTACGATACTTGCATCCTACAATTGATAAAGAAGTTGTAACAATTAAAAAACCTAGGACATACAGTTCGTAACTTGCACAATGTGAGGCTCAGGCTACCTAAACGCCCACTCTCGCTTTTACAAAATAGAGAAACTTATAAATGCCATTATAAAATTTGAACCTCCCTACAAAAAGAAAAAATACCGTTCAATGTCATAGATGTCAAGAGTAGGGACACACAAGAACATACTGCAGAGAAATCCCAAAATGCGTGAAATGCAGTAAAGAGCATTTCACAGGAGACTGTAAGAAGGATAGAAACATACCAGCAATCTGCGCTTTAAATTCTGAAAATCATCCAGCCAACTTCAAAGGATGCACAGAATACAAGAAATATACGAAAAGTAAAAATCAACAGAGAAAATCCACAGATTCAATTCCTGAAGAGAAGCAAATAGTCTCAAGTGATTCAGACTTCCCTCCCCTTCCCATTCACTCCATTGAAAATAACAACTTTACTCATCCTAATTCACCATCAGCAAAAAAACACGAGCAAGTTCATGAAAACGCAACTCATTATCAAAATTCTTAAACAGCATGGAATACAAGAAACTAAACGGCCCTACAAACGACCAAGGAGACCCCAGTTAATTAATTGATAAAGCCTTCCAACGCTTCGAAAATATTTTGAAACAACAATCCGAGCAAATAAAAACCCTCCTTGATTTAATTACTACATTAATATCCAAAACT
The DNA here is from genome assembly GCA_011170035.1 of Teleogryllus occipitalis. NCBI lineage: Eukaryota > Metazoa > Arthropoda > Insecta > Orthoptera > Gryllidae > Teleogryllus > Teleogryllus occipitalis. The sequence goes on along the minus strand of BLKR01009461.1, from coordinate 28,315 downwards.
CATTAAAATGGCATGGAAAATAAAAATGATGCTTTGGAACGCTAATAGCATACTCCAGCATCGCAAAGAGGTGATTGCAATTCTCAACAAACAAGACATAGATATCATAGATATCATAGATATCTGAAACCCACTTCACATAAAAGAGCTATTTTCAAATTCCGGGATACGTAATCTATACTACCGAACATCCGGACGGAACAGTGCACGGTGGAACGGTCGTTATCATTCACAACACGATAAAACATCATGAGCTTACTGAATACAAAACAGAAGAAATTCAAGCTACTTCCGTAATGTTTATAGAAAACGGCATACCACTAACTCTAACAGCTGTTTATTGCCCACTGAAACATAAAATAACAGAAGATCAAATTGCTGAATTTATAAAAACACTTGTAAGGAGATTCATAGTCAGCGGAGACTACAATGCCAAACATGTGCAGTGGGGCTCAAGGCTCAATACAGTAAGGGGGAAGAACCTAATCAAAGCAACAAACAAATTGAACGTAATGACACTATCAACTGGAGAACCTTCATACTGGCCCACTGATTTGAATAAAATTCCTGATCTTCTAGACTTTCTTAGCAAAAGGAGTAGCAACTGATATAATTGAGATGTAAACCAACTACGACCTAAGTTCCGATCACACGCCAGTGGAGATGACTACATGTTCGTATGTTACAGAGCGAAGATCGCCACCTAAACTGTGTAACAAGTTTACCAACTGTGATAAATGTCGAATGTACGTTAACAACTCGTTAAGCGCATACATGCCCCTAAAATCCTGGAAAGCAACACCAAAAATAGACGCAGTCAAGAACTCACCATATCCCAAAGAAATTAGACAAAAATCAGAAAACGTCGTCTCCGTAGAATCTATATGTACACCCGAAAACTTGAAGACAAAAAGAAACTAAACGCATGAGCTCAACGCCTAAAAAGAGAACTAAAAGAGTACCAAAATATCAGATTTTCTAATTACGTACAATTTTTGTCTCCAACAGCTACAACTAGTTACTCGCTGTGGAAAGCAACAAAAGGAAAAGGAATCGGCCACAACAACACATCTCGCCTATTAGAAAAGACGACAGCACATGGGCACGAATCCTGAAGGAAAGGCAGAATGTTTTGCTAAATACTTTTCTACAGTATTCAAACCAATAGATAAACGAAGTACTTCGGAAAATGAAGTAATAGAATTTTTACATGCTCCACCCCAACAGACGGCATCTATAAAAACGTTCAATTTAATGAAATAGAAGAAACCATTAAAAAGCACACAAACCCTACTAAAAGCCCAAGACACGATCTTGTAACCGGTCAAATATTACAAGAATTATACAAGGAAGCATTATCATTCATAACATACATCTTTAATGCTATAATAAGTAGAGTCACTATCCGAATCTATAGAAGTATGCACAAGTGATAGTCATATCAAAACTTGGAAAACCGATTACAGAAGCTACATTATACAGACCAATAAGTCTTCTACCGGTTTTATCAAAGGTCTTTGAAAAACTACTTCTACAACGGCTTAAACCAATAATAAATAATATAATATCAGAGTTTCAATATGGATTTCGGGAAGGTCATTCAACGATAGACCAGACACACCGAACAGTGAACAAAATATCTCAAAGCCTTGAAGAAAATAAATATTGTTCTGCCGCTTTCTTGGACTTACAGCAAGCATTTCACAGGGTCTGACACGAAGGTCTGTTATTCAAAATCATACAATTACTCCCACACTCATTCTATCCCTTTTATAAATCCTACCTAACCAGTGGCTCTTTCCAAATCAAATACCAAGATGTTTTCTCTGAATTTAAACCAATGAGTGCAGATGTCCCTCAAAGAAGTATCCTTGGACCAATACTGTATGTAATGTATACTTCTGACCTACCAACAACAGAATGCACTATGATAGCCACATTCGCTGACGACACAGCTATCATAGCTGCGATAGTTGACTCCTCAACGAGGACTCAACTCGAGTATCACAACACCTGCAAGCGCACTCGGATAAGGTAAAAGAGTGGACAAGTCAATGGAGAGTAACTATAAACACAGCAAAATCACAACATATTACCTTTTCACTTCGAAAGGAACAGTGTCCAAAAGTGAAACTGAACTCGTCAGAACTCTTAGTGTTGTGAGATATCTTGGTTTACATTTAGATAGCCACTTAACCTGGAAACCCCATATCATAAAAAAGAGGAAAGAATCACAAATGAAAGTAAGCAAATTATCATGGCTACTTAATCGAAGCTCTCCTTATACAACAAAATATTACTGTACAAACCAGTAATCAAGCCAACATGGACTTACGGCATAGAACTGTGGAGTACAGCCAGCAAGTCAATTTTGGAGATCCTGAGAAGATTTGAAACAAAAACCTTGAGATATTTATGCAACGCGCCATTGTTCGTTACCAACAATAATTTGTATAAAGACTTGAACATCTCAACTATGGCATAGACTATCACCGATCGAAGTAAGAGACATCAGACGAGACTGAGCTACCACCCACACCTACAATCAGTGAACATGTGTATAGACTAAAGCGTGAACATATTCTAGATTTACCCTTTACATTCACTTAATAGTTACTTATGACTCGTATACCATTTACTTATTGTTCCAAGTGAACAGTTTGTAATTTAGCAGTATTGAAAATTAAAATTAAAATAAAAAGTATTCTAGTGCGTGCATGTGTCCGTCATATTGTAAGCTGTCCTTGGATGAGCGCTCGCGCGCATTACGTACAAAGAACGACAGAAGGCATTGTAGTTGCGATTGATCGGGGAACGGGCAGTGCCTTAGCATGCGCTAACTGACACGAACGGTCAGTGAAGTACGTTGGGATTACGAACAAGCGACTTACAACGCGACAGATGACATCCTTAGCAGAAATCGATATTAACATTAAGAGATTGTGTTACGTGTTGTAAGGGAATGTGAAAGCTAATAAAAATGAGACAAAGAGGAAAGTAAAGGATCCAAATTGAAGTCTTAGGAAAAACAATAACAGGAGTAACACAGCAAACACGAGTAAAAGCCCTGCCACATCCTACGAACATTACTTTTACCAAGCAATGTTGTGACGTTCGGACAAGCGAGCAAAAGAAAGAAGGGATAGCAAAATTGGAAGGATAGTAAGAAAGAAAGAATACATTAATGAAATTGAAAGTAAATGAATAAGAATTATAAGAGATAATATTGAGAACTCCAAAAATATGATTTTTTTTATTTATTTTTTCTCGTTCGACATTTCTGTCTCTCGAGGAGTTTGATAATAGTACATATACCTATAACATTTTGGATACGGCCATCCATAGCAAGGAATATTCATTCCTACTCGTGAACATCTTTCTTTTTTTTTAGGGTGTTCAGGCTTTAAGGTTTTGTCTGAGGTGTCATGTTAGAAGTTAGGGTAGCGCTAGGAAAGGTGTAGAAAACAAGTTACGGTGGTCTGAGTCTATCCTTAGGGAACCTTGATTTAATACGGGGCCATGAAGCACGACGACCCAGATTAAATATTGTGGAACAGGGTGAAGAGTAAAGATTTTTAAAGAAATGGTCGGCTAAATATGATTTTCAAGAAGAGCTGTAGACAAAGAATGACTGTGAAAGGTTATACGAAAAAATTGATCTGGATACATGAAATCAAAGAACCTCTCTGAGTGTTTTATAGATGCGACTTTTTGATTTGCTTCAAGAACGGAGAACTGGAAGGGAAGTGCAGGAAATTTGATGGAAGATAGGTGGCAAGAGGACACGTGGCGAAGGCAAAGGTACGAACGTGTGCCCGGTGTAGATGGGCAAGCACGTTCTGCGGATCTGGGTGGTCGCGTGCGGGACGTTGCGGTCGGGAGGGCGAAGGCCTGGCGGTGCTGCCCAAAGGTCTAATAGGGCGCGGTGAGGTCGCTCGTGCGGCGCGACAGCAGCTCAGGCCAGCCCTACCCTCCGCGCCTACCCGTCCACAGCCCTCGCCCTTCTGCGTCCTCTCCCCCACACACGAATCGTCTGGTCCCCCCTGCTCATACTCCAGCGTTCGTTACCGCTGGAAGTCCCCTCCATAGCCATCGCCTTTGACGTTGCTGAAGTCGCTATCCGACGACTGTTGTAATCACTTATACCACCACCATCGCCGCCACCACCACCAACACCGCCACCACCACCAACACCGCCACCACCACCAACACCGCCACCACCAACACCGCCACCACCAACACCGCCACCACCAACACCGCCACCACAATCACAATCACAACCACAACCACCATCACCACAACTATAACAACCACTATCACATCTCCCCCTTCATTTCGCATCACATTGCCCCTCCCTCCACCCCCCGCCGCCACCGCCAGCACCGTCGCCATTTCTCGCCACCTCACCCAACATGCGAACACTGCATCCCGCGTCAGCGTCAGGATTCAGTAGCAATATGCCTCCATCACCGCTGCCCCGTTTCCATTCCCAATTCCCACTGCCGTCCCACATTCTGCGCCGCATTCGCCTCCGCGCGACGGGCAGCGAGCGGATTGGGCCGCCTTTGACAGAACGCGCAATGCGCCTTCAAGGGAACGGAAGCAGCCACGGCCTGCGACGCGGAATATTATCCGATTCGTTGCGCACGGCTTCTCCCCGCTATGCCCACGACGCGAATGTAAACTCGATTGTGGCTGCACCGGAGTGTTTGCCGTTTCAGTTGTGCAAGTCATTGGCCCTGAAAATTCTCGTACGAAGTCCCTTTCGTTGTCTGCAAGAGGAAAGTCTGTTGGAAATGCGTAGAAGGAATACTGCAATTGAAAGAAGACGTAAACTAACGACGTTTTATAACTTCACAGTGCAGTTAGATTAGAAAAAAGAATTTGAAAAGAAATTATTTCTCAAGCAAGTGATTTAAAGTAAAGGAGATGTCAAAATTAAACATGATTTTTTAATGAATATCAACATATTTAAGCAGTCCCTCTAGATGAAAGAAAGGTTATTACAAAAAAAGGTGAAAATATGTATAGGTATTTATGTACATTGTGATATTCGGAGAAATAAAATAGTGTTTTGTTGATATTTTTTAAAATAGATTGACGAGTTTATTTTTCCTATGTCTTCATTGCTCATTTACTATTTTCATCTCCCAGATTCCTTTTATTTTTTCGTACATTTTGTCGTATTTTATTTGTTTCTTTTTTACTATTATTCACATTTGACGAGCTTTTACTTTCTCGTATACGTACGTACTACATAAAATTAACGTAGTATAGTGGTATATTCGTAGTATAGAGAAAGTTATGTAATGCTGGGCTGAAAAAAAACGGATTTTCTGCGGAAAAAATTCATTGCCGGGCTCTGGTGGCGAAAAGTGCATAAAATCAGTTGCTAAATTAAGAAAAAAATCCATAACACGTGGTGTAGCCAGAAACCCTGTTTTGTGGGTCCTTGATGCCGAAAAAACAGTTGGAAGAAAAACATCCCTCCGTCCATCCGTCCGTCTGTCTGTGAACATTCCTAAACCACCTAAACCATGCGTACGATCTTCGCCAAAGTGAAGAATCCGCTGTCTATCAGGCTCTAGTTGAAGCTTTGGAATTTTGTAAAACATTCTTTAAAATTTGGGGGTACTTTACATGGAGCCCCCCGAACATTTTCAAACTTTTCTCAAAAACGGCTCTGATTTTTAGCGTTAGATAGGTCTGATTTTTACCGTTAACTCTGAGTACATGTGCCTTAAATAATGTCAAATAAAGTTTCTCGAAAACTCAACCATTTTCTGTACAAATGAGGTCAAAATTCCTCATTTTTAGAAACGCTCAAACGCCATTTTCTCAAAAGTGGCTCCAAATTTGTACTTCAAATTTTTCTAATAGATAGTGCTATGTGCGTTGTTTAATATTGCGTAAAGTTCATTTTGGTGTATTCGTTTGATTTTTTCAAAAATTACACAAATGTAATTTTTTAAATACCTCTCACTCCGTTAATATGGACATTTTCATCGACTTGTATGCATTATTACAATTGAGTGGAAGTGCTTCAAATGATTTCAAATGAATTTTTTTCGAAAACTGAATAGATTCCTGAGAAAAAGAGCTTGCAATTTCGCATTTACAGTAATGCTTAATCGCCATTTCCTTAAAAACCGCTTAAACTTTTTCAATGAAAACTTCTATTTAGGACGAGTTTTTACTCTTCTTTAATGTTCTTGAACTACTTGGTTGTACTACTAGGAAAGCAAAAAGTTGAGAAAATGTCCAAAAAAATGTACTTTGGGTGACGATAGATGGCAGCTGGCCAGAGAATGGAGCAAAACCGTAAAGCCAGACCACACCAAGGAAATTTGAAAACTATACAACGAGAAAGTCTGTGCCATTCTGTAGCACCTCTAGTTTAAAAATGTAATGTCATCTCAACTTCGTTCTCCATCTTTCAACCGCATCTCTTTCCCTCCTTATCGTCCACTTCCTCAACCTTCTTCCCTCTTCCCCTCCTCCTCTCTGCCCTCACCCTTTATCATCTGAATTCTTCCTCCTCGTCTTCAAACTCCTCAACCTCATCCTCGTACCTCTTTTCCCTCGCCCTCCTTGCTCTTCCTCTTCTATATGTCCCTTATTCTCCTCACGCCCACTGTCCATTTCTCTCCTCACTTTGACACTTCCTTTCTGTTCCTCATCTCTCAACCTCGTGTCTTCATTCTCCTTTACCTCCTTTGTGCGTGGGCCGAGAATCGCGCGCGGCGGCAGCGGGGCCCCGCTGTCGTTATCCAGACGCGGCCGAAGGCTCGTTATGGCCCCGCCAACCGCTGCGCCGCGCAGACGTGCGCTCCCTGAAGGAAAAACGCAAGCAAGCTGCAGCCGCCGCAGACGCCGCGGCGTCTGGACTCGCTCTGATGCGTGCATTACTTCCAAGTGGAGCTGCGAACGTTCGCCAGAGCGAGAAACGACCATGTTGTTTGCAAAACTTTCCGTTGGCGGTGAATATGTGTGCTGTGGGTTCCGAGAAGATTTTGAAGAAAGCTGTTTACATCGTTTCGTCAACCAGTTTGAAATAACTCGCGTAATCGTTTACTAAACAGCGCAGGCGATAACTTAAAAAACTTACATACAATGTGTATTTATTCAATTATTAACAAATACTTTTAGTACAGAACTATTTGATTTGATTTATTTTGTCAAAGAACGTGAAAACTGAATGCGACGTGTGGGGGAGAAGTACAATCTTCGCAACTTTTCTTGGGCTCTGTAATTTCTTCCCACCTTTTAACCATAAAAATTTGATTGATGAATAAAAGTACCAACAAAGCGAGGTTAGTAACATTTGAAAATAGACATTTTGTCTCCCGAGTTGTACAAAACTTATTTGCATCGGAAACAGATTTTCATTTTTAGTATTTCTAACAAAATAACAACTAACACTTCCGGTTCTACTCACACCACAACTAACAAAAGAACATTTCAATAAAACGTACGCGTGGTGAAACTACAGGTATGTCTAAAAGCAAAATAAGGGGCCCTCTGAGCATTCCGTCAATGGGTCAGGGACGAAAACCTGGCCGAGATAATTTTTTTAAAACTTTACCTTCTGCTCCCGCTTCTCAACACTACGAACTACGTTTAAATTATAATTCTTCTAGCATTAAATCACGTTTTCCGAAAGATATGGTCCATCCCCCCTTAAATTCAAACAGTAACAGCCACATACATATATTCCAAATGGTTTCAAATACCTGTATCTTATTTTTCAACATATTATTTAATTTAAAAAATTAATATATTGAAAATCATAAATATTTAACTATAGGTAAAAATGTCATACCTAGTATGTAAATCTCTGGCATCTTGCCAAAAAGTTATGAAATAAATATTTCAGAGTGGCTCAGCACGTTGTCCTGACACAACACGGTTTTTTTCATTCACTTACTTTCGGGCCGTGGCCCTGATCGGACTTTCAATGGACCTGTTGTGCTTTAGCAACTCTATATTGGAGTTGGTCTGTAGGCAAACATGAAGTTATATATATATATATATATATATATATATATATATATATATATATATATATATATATATATATATATAGCCAAGGTAATATAAACTGTACACACCTTACTAATACACAAACTGGCGAAATATTTATATATATATATATATATATATATATATATATATATATATATATATATATATAATTTTTTTTCTTCGCATATGTTGATTCATGGCATATATTGTGTGATTTCTAATGTTGTTGTTCAGACACGTTTTTATTCTTTGTGATTGTGTTTATTGTAGCCGTGATGTAGGAATTACATATTCCGAAACGTTGGCAAACTCATGTGTTTCAGTAATTGACCGATCCCGTGATCCATATCCCACAACTTATTTACGGTCGTGATTTCTACAAAGGTCAATAATCACTTAGCCTTGGCTGCTGTAGTGTATCTTTTATTTTTTAAATTATTTAAGGTCGCCTTATAAACAGCTAGGTCATTGGCGACCACAGTTACAAAAATACAGTATTTACAAATTCACATATTAGTTACACATTTTCATGAGATACGCATACACAAATCCTAACTCTAGATGTTATACATAGGGCAGACAATGTATAGTCTTTAGCTAAATACTATTTAGCATATTAAATTTGGTGAGGAGTTCTATGATTTTCTTTTGACCGGGATAAGAATTTAATATACAGTAGAGATTATCATTGATGTTAAGGTTTGTTCTCACAGTCGCCATCGCGTGGCAATCAACTATAATATGCTTCGTGGAAACTGGGAGTCCGCAATTTTGGCAAGGATCAGGAGCAGCCTTTTTAATTAGGTAGCTGTGACTTAGTTTAAATTGTCCTATACGGAGTCTAGTTATAACCACTTGATGTCTTCTGCTAAGTCTAATATAAGTGATGGGATATTCCTCGATATTCTTCCTAACTGCTTGTAATTTGGAAGGCAACATTTTCCAGTTCCGGTCCCAAAGCTTCTTAACTGCAAGTAAGAGGTAGTTTTTAAAGTCGGAGAGTGTGCCGCCAGCGTCAGTATCAATTTCGGGGAGAGAGATTGCTGCCTTCGCAGCTGCATCCGCTTCTTCATTACCCTGGATGCCTATATGAGAAGGAAGCCAAGCTATTGTAACGCGATATCCTTTAAGGTGATAAAGCTTTTCTTGGATTTCTTCGACCAGTGGATTTAAGGAATGTCGGTTTCGAATGGAGGATAGAACTGCTAGTGAGTCAGAAAAAATAACAATATCTGGGTTACATGGTCTTAGGATGCTAATATCAATAGCTTTGATAATAGCCCAAGCTTCACGTGAGAATATGGAATAGAAATCCGGGAGACGATAAAGATTCGTAAGGAGTGGGATAATGGAAATAACAGCTCCACTAGATCTTGATTGTTGCTTGGATCCATCCGTGAAAAATTGGCTATGATTAGCCAATTTGTGCTGAAACTCCAAGATTAGTTGCTTTGTAATATGTTTTGGGGTATCAGGATTTGTAAATTTGGTAGCTTCCGTATCGATTGACAAAGAGAAATGTTCCCAAGGGGGAAGAGGGTTGAGTTTCCTCTTCATGATTTCATGAGACTGAATGCCAATTTCATCCCGGTACTTAGCAAGTCTAATACTTAGCGGTTTAGGATAGTTAGGATGATTTGCATAGTGGAGGGACTTGGAGAGGTTACAGATATAATTAAGTGTGGGATTAGGGGGACAACAATGAGTCGAGTAAGCAAATTTTAAGCACAGGAACTTTCTACGGAGGTCTAAAGGAAGGCTTCAACTAGTAGGCTAGTACATGGGCTGGTCCTGAATGCACCCAAACTTAGGCGGCATGCAGAGTTGATTATAGGGTCCAAAGTTTTTAGTAAGTGGTTGCTGGCTGAACTATAAGCTACTACTCCATAATCTAACTTTGGTTGTATCAACGACTTGTAACAATTGATTAGGGAAGTAGCGTCTGATCACCACTTGTGTGAAGATAACATTTTGATTATGTTGAGTCTAAGAGAGCAATCAGCTTTGAGGGTAGAAATGTGTGAATCGAATGCTTATGGTCGAATGTTAAACCCAAAATTTTGCTGGTATTTGTTCTTCTTAGATTATGGTCACCAATTTTCAAGACTACTGAAGACTGGTTCAAAACTTTCCGAGATCTCGATAAAACCATAAATCCTGATTTCGTTTTTGACAAGATGAATCCTGACGACTTGGACCACTCATTAATTGTATTGAGAGTTTCTTGCATAATAGTTGTGATTAGATTAATATCTTTGCCGCTACAGAGGAGGGTGATATCATCAGCAAACAGAAATATTTTCACTGGAGTTTTTACAATATTACTCACTTTAGTTATGGCAGTGAGAAATAGTATCACACTTAACACTGATCCTTGAGGAAGGCCATTTGACATCTCAACGTGCTCTGACGTCTTATCTTGAATACGGACCTGGAGAAATCTGTGTTCAATGAAGTTCTTTATGAAAGCAAACATATTCCCCTTGATTGGCAATGTAGAAATGATAGATTGAAGTCTGGATTTTTGAACCATTTCGTAGGCCTTCTCGAGATCAAGCGAAACGACCATCGCATGGTGGTGCATGCTAAGAGCATCACAGACTTCTGAATCAATTCCGACTAAGTGGTCATTGGTGGAGCGAAAAGTTCTGAAACCACTTTGGAAAGGAGACAAGAGGCTTTTTGATTCTAGTAACCATCTTAAACGGTTGCATACCATCTTCTCAAGAAGCTTACAAAGATTGCACGTTAAAGATATGGGGCGATAACTAGATGGATTGCATCTGTCCTTATTAGGCTTAAGAATAGGTATAACTATAGTTTCTTTCCATTGGTCCGGAAAGGTCTGAGTTGGCCATATAACATTATATATCTGAAGAAGGTGTTCCAGGGCATTCACTGATAGGTTTTTAAGAAAACTGTTGGGGACGTTGTCAGGGCCCGGAGCCGAGTTGTTACTTTTCTTCAACACATACAGAAGTTCGTCCAAGTTGAAAATTCTGTTATAATGGTCATCGTTGGAACCTACCACTGAAGAAATAAGGTCTTGAGACATAAGAAATTTCGTTTCAACAGTTTTAAAAAGCTCTGGATCATAGTTGCAGTTGCTGGAATTCTTAGCAAAGGATATAGCAAGTAAATTGCTGATGTCTTGAGGTTGTGAGTATTTATTACCGTTTAAGTCCATTACCATGAATGGGGTGGAGTTCATCGGTGCGCCACTAATGGACTTGATTTTTTGCCATAACAAAGAGGAGGGGGTTTGTCTAGTTATTGAAGATGTAAAATTGTTCCAGGATTGAGGTCTTGTTGTTTTTAATAATAGGCGGGCTTTGGCCCTAGATTTTCTAAAGAGGATTCCGTTTTCAATTGTTTTATTCTTCTTGTATTTTCGGAAATATTTTTTCTTTTCCTTGATGGCCGCAGTACATTCCTCATTCCACCAAGGAACCTGGTGTTTCCTTATTCTTCCAGAACTTAGAGGGATGGATGAACTAGCCGCTAATGTCAACATATTAGTGAAGTCCTGAACTATTTTATTTATATGAGGAGGAGACGAGTCCGGTTTAGGAAGGTTGTCGACATGATTATTTATGGTGTGCTGGTATTGTAACCAATTAGCACGGTTAATCAACCATTTAGGGTGGGTTTTGAGATTCTTCGCCAATTGTCGGTCGAAGAAATTGATGGAGATGGGGTAATGGTCACTGTCATAAAGTTGATCAAAAGTGCCCCTAGCACATTTAGTAGCAATGTTACTAGTCACCAGACTTAAATCTATTGCACTCTCAGTACCATTGCGTTAAATCTTGTAGCACTTCCGTTGTTCAGGAGTATTAGGTCATCATATTTATCGAGCCATTCTTCTATAGATTTGCCCCTTCTGTCAGTTCTTTGAGCGCCCCACATGGTGTTATGGCTATTGAAATCACCCACTATAATAAATGGTTTAGGAACTTGTATTATGATATTGTCAAATTCGAGAATATTCAACATTTGGCTATTCGGTAAGTAAATGTTGCATATAGTCACAACTATATTAAGCTTAATCGATAGGTCACGGCTTCTAAGGGAGTTTGAAGAGGAATATTATGTCGAAAAATATCTTGTTTCACAAAAGTCGCTACACCCCCACTTGCAATTAGAGAGTCTCTTCTGTTACAGAATACACTTTTATATCCACGTAACTGAGCACATGTACTGCCTTTAAAGTTGATTTCTTGTAGGCAGAGAACTTGAGGACTGAAATCATTGACGAGAATTTTTAAGAAAGGCATTCGGGGGTAGAAGCCATTGCAATTCCATTGAATAATATCCATGAGAAAATACAGAAAAATATATGGGTGTAGTATTATAATGTAGACGCTTGCATGAGGAGCTTGAAGAAGGGTTTTCTAACTTAAGCAAGGTTGGCAAGAAGGGAGAGGGTTGGATCACTGTTCCTCTGAATCCTGTTCCTTAGTCTTAACTTTTTCATTTATATCTGCATCAAGTTTTTTGATAATTCTCGAGCACCTATTTTTCACACCACGGTTTGGTAAGGTTTGGTGAACTGCTTTTAACATTGCTATAAAAGCTTCAAAATCATCTGTGAATTCTCTGGCAATTGTTACAGTACAGTTATTACCCTTCGTTCTGTCAAAGAAACTTTGGAGTTGAAGCAAAGTCAGTGGGTAATGAACATTGGAAAATTCTAAGATAGTTTTAGTATTGGACCATGACTGATCGTCAACATTTTCAGAAGAGGTTTTTGCTTTTTTCTTAATTTTGGAGGGTTATTTCTTATTGTTTCCTTTATTTTCAGTAGTTTTATCATCCATGTCAGAGTTTCCCGAGTCAGTATCTGTAAGTTCATTCTCGCTATCTGATTGGTTGCTAATCAGTTCTGTATTCGAGCTTACAGTAGATAACGGTCTCTTTAATCTGACGGGGTTGCACGAAAGATCAACGTCCATTGAGTTTGCTTTTGAAGTAACTTGGTTGCTCGCGGCCGGCTCAAGAGTAGGGGTGGTTGGCAGAGGGGGGAAGCTGTCAAGGGCAAGGTTAAGGCTAGAACTTTGGTTCACCTTATTGCTTTCAGGCAGCATACATTCAAATGCTTTGGGAGAAACATTATTAGAATTATCAAAAATCTCATTAGTTGATTCTGTAATATCTACTTCTGTAGGGAGAGGTAGGGTATTAGTTAATTGGGAGTTACATGGATTTGGGCAGTTTTTAGCTATGTGACCTTGATTTTTACACAAAAAACAAACAAATTGGAACATCAGGGGTTACATATATCCAATGGGGGACATTATCTATAAACACCTGAAATGATTCAGGTAATTTACTTTCATCGTCTGGTGACACAAATGTTTGGCGACGAAAACTGAGAATGTGACTCAAGTTTGGGTTATTAAATCCAGCACGAAGGAAGGTTAACGGTACTACAGTTTTGACACAGAATGTTAATAATTTTTCTTCAATCACTTCATGTGGAATACTTGGGCACACATTTGAAAGGATAATTCTTTTTTTCCTAGATAGAAGTGGTCTTATGGGGAAAACTTGATTAGACACAACAATGTTCTTATGGTTGTACACTAGGTCATCTGCGATTTCCTTGCTGGATAGATACACACACAGTCTGTTGTTCGAAATTTTAGAAGCAAACTTAATATGAGAGGGATTAACTTTAGTTGATAACTTTTCAATAAATTCTACTATTGGTGTACTATTTGCCGAGCCTATGATTACAGCATTTTCTTTCTTGGGAAACAGAGATTGCATAGTAACTTTGGCATAATTAATTCTGTTAGTCTTACTGTTCTGGTCTCCTGAAGATTGATGATCTTGAGAGGGCTCCATAGTGATCACGAGAAAAAGAGAAAAAAAACTTTTCACTTAGTTAACCAATATCACTTCACGTAATAACTCCACTTCTACCACGTTTTACATAATACTGACAAACACCGAGTCAGTAAACGTACGCACAACGTGATTCCGCCTGGAGCGGGCGGAGCGTCTGACCACCTCAGGGGTCAGGACGCGACTCTATCTTTTATTTGTACTGCACAGCCAGCTCCAATCTCTTTACGGGAGCCATCGGTGAAGATGTGTGTATATCCAGTGTATTTGTTGTAGATTTCGTTGAAGTAAGCTTGGTAAATTACCATGTTAGCCTTTTTTTGGAAAGATCATTGAGGCTGATGTTGATATTTATTAGGGAAGCAATCCATGGAGGTCTTTTTTTAATTATGGTAGTTCGAACAGTAGGAAATGTGAAGTGGATTTCTTCAAGATGTTCCACATATGAATGATGAATACATTTGTAAATGTGTAGTGTGTATTTAGAGAAAAAATCCTTTTTTGTCATCTGTCATTACTTATTTGTAAAATATCAAGTCCGAGTTCTTCATATCTGCATTATTCTACGCCCAGTTTTAGTAGTAAATGACGTTTTTTTATTATTCCATATCATGCATTGACTGGTAACCCCCTAAATGGAGAGTAGCAATATTTTCGAATCACTTGGACGTGGAATCATTACAGCAAGTCAAACTGTTCAATTAATGAATAACTGTAAGCTGAAGTCAGAACTGTCAGATGTTCTTTAAAAAATGCAAATAAAAGAGCTCAAGGGTCCCCGCCCTCTCCCATTTTGTTCATCACATTCACCTCAGATATACCCGTTCGAGACAAACACACAACAGCGCTTATGTTGACGACACAGCCATCTATGCAGTGGACTCATAGCTTTCCTCAGTCATACATCACTTGCAAGACGCACTACTCATTTTTCAGAATTGGACATCTTCATGGAGACTTAATCTAAACCCATCCCAATGCAAAGCTAAAATATTCACTCTTCGACGCGTCAACAATCCCACTCTCATTTATATTAATAATGAAGACGTTCGTTGGAATCCTCCAAATAAACCGATAAAATAATTAGGTGTGCTCCTTGACGCCAGACTAACTTGGAAAGCGCACATTTAGTATAAATGTAATAAAGCACAGACCGCACTTTTTAAATTGTATTCTTTAAGAAACAATGAGTCAGCTCTTAAAATAGATCTCTCCCTATTACTGTACAAAACTGCCATTCGTCCCATAATTACATATATGCATGTCCGATCTGGGGAGGAGCTGCACTTTCGGTTCGTAAAACTCTCCAAACATTCCAGAATAAAGTCCTTCGCACTGCAGAAAAGCGCGTTGGTACGTGTCAAACAAGCAACTCTACAGAGAGTATGTTCTTCACACGATTGATGATTATATCAGTCACCAATTAATTTTTTTTCTTTCCTTACCATCCTCCCCTGCAACTTCCGTATTCAATCTAGAAAAATCCTATAACTAACACCGAAGAATCAAATCTAGATTTCCAAAACATAAATTTAAACCACCCTGAAGAGAAAAGAATGATTTCCCAAACTTACTTTCTGTAAATTGAATTCTTGGCAGTCCGGGATTAGCCGCGTCATGGTCGATGGAGCTGACGTTTCGCCCATCTTGTTGTGCAGTATAGCTCTGAAGAAGGCCACAACAAGATGGCCGAAACGTCAGCTCCATCGACCACGATGCGGCTAATCCCGGACAGCCAAGAATTCAATGACTCCGGTCGCAGAAGCCTACGACTCCATATTACTTTCTTATTCCTGTAATTGCCCTTTTCTCCCTTACATCCTCGCATACAATAACTATTGATTATTGAGGTCTCTAGTGGGAGTATCCTCGCTCTCCTGTTTACAACACTGAGTACTACGTGTGCTAAGTTGCAGTTCCTATTCAATCTAGTAAAGCGCTTACATCGCTGTATAAGAAAATAAAATTTAAGAAAATAAAGCAAAAGAGCGTAAGGTTACCCGGGTAACCCACCATAGACAGAAAGGTTAATTTCACCTGGCCATGTATTGTAAAATAACGTACTTCTTATAGCGCGTTGTTGATACTGATACCTGATTAATGTGATTTATAGGAACGTGTTGAAATTGTGAACATCATAATTGCATGACAATGTGTTCCCATTGTTAAGTAAGTCAGTTTTGACAAAAACTACTGTAATGGGTCTGTGCCCTCAATCACGACGCCCCCCACGTTGGTGCGCCAATGCAATGGGTTCTAATATTCTCTCTCTCTCTCTCTCTCTCTCTCTCTCTCTCTCTCTCTCTCTCTCTCTCTCTCTCTCTCTCTCTCTCTCCCTCTCTCCCTCTCTCTCTTTCTCTCTTTCTCTCTTTCTCTCTCTTTCTCTCTCTTTCTCTCTCTTTCTCTCTCTTTCTCTCTCTTTCTCTCTCTTTCTCTCTCTCTATTCGTCACGTGCACTATCTTTGCCCTGCCTAGCTCTAACTTGCACTTGGGTGCCACAATACCTTCGCTTATCGGTTGCCCGTACCTCTGCTAGCTCGAATAATCATTCACAACCAACCTGGTCGTAGTCCGCGCGCTCACTCCATACGGAGTTGAGGTAAGGGTCCGTTCCGTTCGTGCCTGGATCAAATTCTATACAACTATTTAATAAAAACACATGAATTCAAGGCAATTATGAGCCATGTGGGATGCTCATACATTTAATTTCGGATTTTTGTTTGCTTATATCCTATCCATAAACACAATCTGCCTCTCCGGCTTGCGAAAACGTGACAACACAAATACATAAACATACAGAAAAAAGAAATACAACCATGCACACTGAAAACATAATACGAAAATCTCATGCATACATCAAAATGTGCATTCTGTCCTGACCCCTATTTTTTTTTTTTATCTTATCCTTAACCTAATATCATGACTTGGTCTTCGACAGAATTTTTCTTTAGACTTGCGCGTGAACAAACAACAAAAAAAACAGTAATTGCACAATTCGTACCACTTCCCTTTTTGCAGCGATGTCACTTCCTGTCGGCGCCCGTCGTTGCTAGTTGTGACGTGCATTTTTCCTGCACGCAGTTCCCGTTCAGCTGCCATCAGATCCCATGTACACTCGCTCATTTAAAAATTACCAAATATATTTCCGTTCATTGTTCCTGGCATTAATCGCGTCTTCCCTAAACGTTACTTCTATTTTCTTTCGCGACGTATTTAGATTTTGCGACGCTCCTGTTTCCTGCGCCTAACTTGCGTGAATACTGTCCATGCGGATTTTTTTTCGTGAATTTCTAAATAAATTAAATTGAATTTTAGCTCGACCTAATTTAAACAATTGATGTTATACAACCGAAAATAACTCAAAAACTTTTGCACGACACTTCCGCGAAATTTCTCCAAAAATTTAACACAGCATCCAAACGCGTGCGATCCTCATCGAACCCGAACTCTTTTCTCTCTGTAACACATTTTACATTGTTGGTCCACACCATCCAAGTGACTGTCTTTTTATTAAACACATGCCCATCACCATAAGAAATGTTCGAAAACGTTTACATTTTCACTGTTTTCGGGCATCTTGCGTCTTACTATCTGTTTCATAATTTTACTAGCTTTCATTTTGTAATCGTCACATTACCGAATTCCCCTTTCCTGTTCTCCTTTTTCCAAAAACCTTTATTTTTCGTCTTCTCAAATCGTGATGACGTCACTTACATTTTCAGTCGCTCCTTCAATTCTTTCTTAATCCGCTATGCTATGAAACTGGATAATAATTTATTCCGAGCCTTACATAAATTCCCCCGCGCCGTGACTAATTTTGCCCTGATCTAAATATTTTTCTCTATAATTTCTGAAATTTTGGCCAAAATCCACCCAGGCATTCACTGGATATTCAATAAAACTCGTTGTATACTTCCAGAAGTACAACAATGGTCACCATGTCTTCAATCTTCGCCGTGTTATACATGCGATTTACACAACTTATGATATTTACGGAACCCGTGGCTCGAATGACGTGATTCTTGGTTCAAAATGTTCCTAAATTTGGGTTCTATTCACTGTTCATAATGCCTATTTCCGCCCCTTTTGTTTTCTATTACTTTCCTAATAATTATTATCACGCGGCGCTGTTGTCTATTGTTTATTTCATTATTGGCTCTTCTTTGCTTATATAGAAGTACCGTGTTTCGTGCATTCTTGCGAGCTAGTCTCACAAATCATTACATCTTCCCCCGCCTTAAGGTGTTACTCAGTCCATGATGTCATCATATTGAGTTGACATCTATCACTGCTATCTTACTGCGAAGTCTACACTTTGTTTATTGTCGGCGCGACCCTGCACCTGCTACCACCTGCACTTCCTTCTCGGCTGTACTGGTGCGTTCGACCTTGGGCTAAAAATGCTTCAAGTTACTACCCTCGTTCGCGACGGATGCACCTGCCAACACTTGCACCCCCTGTTGCGCTGCACATCATACCGTCGTCTATGGTCGCACTGTCACACGCTACAATGTCACCTTTTTTTTCACCTATGCCTTAACTTAGACAATCTTCCTTTCTTGCTTTTAATTATTCCTTACAACTAATCTTAACCTATTCCTTAAAAACTACCTTTTTAAAAGTTTAATCTTTGTTCCTCCAAGCTATTCTTTAACATTTAATCTTTATCATCTTTGTCACCTATTTCTGTCACCTTTCATCTCAATTCTTTGTACACTCTACTTTGGAAACTATTCTCATCTCAACTTCGTTACCTTGGTTACCTAGCAATTACCACCTGTCATCTTAGCTCTTTATACAACTTTATATTATAAATATTTTGAACGCCTTTCTCTTTGCCTTGATCAGATAACACTACATTGTTATTTTCTAAAACTTTGCTTACAACGTACGGACCGTCATATAATGGGAAGAACTTCCGAAACAATTTCTGGTCCGTTGAGGACGAATGAGACGATCGGACGAGCACCTTGTCCCCTACTCGAAACGTCCTCCGTTGGCATTGTTTCTGGGCCCTTTTTCGCTTCTCTGCCGACTTCTGCAAATGCTCATAGATAATCTGATGGTTCGATGCCACTTCTCGTATGCCGCTGATTTCCAATGGAATCCGGATACTGTCGAACAGTCCCGTCTTCTTGGTTCCAAAATGCGCCTCCCACGGCGTTACGTTGGTACTGGAGTGTGGTACAACATTTAGAACCTCATTAAGTACAGGTACCGCCTCGAACCACGCTCGATGATTTTCCGCCGTATATACTCTGAAAAGTCGCGACAACTCTCGCATTACCCGCTCACTTGGGTTACTTTGCGGATGCCGCACGGCCGTGAAGTGGATGGAGATACCCAATGCTTCCATTTCCTCCCTCCACTCGTGAATTGCGTTCCTCTGTCACTCAAAATCCGGGCTGGTTTTCCACACATTTCTATGAATTTCTTTACTTGGCGAACATAACTGGCAGTACTGGGCTTGCGGATCGGGAAAATGTGCACGAATTTGGAAAACACGTCCAAAATTACAAACAGGTGTTGGTTACCGAATCTTGTTTTTGGCAATGGGCCGTAAAGATCCACAGCATATAGATCTCGGGGCCCCCGCGGTACAATTGCCTGCCACTCCCCTTCACAATGCCTATTCGGTTGCTTTGTCTTCTGGCAAATGTCACATGCACCTGCTATCTGCCTAACCTCCTTTCCCATATTTGGCCAGTAACAATAATCGGCTAGTATCCGCACGATCTTTCCGCCGCCAAAATGCCCATAGTGCTCTTGAGTAGATGTCGCCAATTCCCTCCGGTTTCTTTCAGGAATCCAAATTCTAAACCTTCCTTCCGGGCCGTTGACTTTACGTAACAATATTCCCTCATACAGCCTCCAATTGTTAAGGTCTTGGTCTTTTCTCCTGCTGATATAATTGGCATCGTAAGGCTGTCCCGTTAGCAATTTTATTACTTCCCGAGTAAACGGATCGCCTTGTTGCATATCACTGACCGCCCCTACTGTCCATCGCGGATTGATATCGCGTACTCGGATAGCCGCAACTACATCCTCGCACTCTTCTTTCTTCCTGACTTTGATCCGGGACAGATAATCCGGGAGCAAGTTCTTCTTCCCCTCACAATACTTTATTTCGAATTGTAATTGCTGGAGCCATAGTGCCCAACGCAACAACTTATCATTATGGGTGTGGCTCTTCATCAAATACGTCAAAGCTTTGTGGTCGGTGATTATTGTAAATGGGCGCCCGATCAACAGCGTCTTAAACTTCTGCGTCGCCCACACAATAACTAGTGCCTCCAACTCCGTGGCCCCATAATTTCGTTCACTTCCCTTAAGCGATCGGCTGTCTAATGCAATAATTTGCTGTTCTTCGTGATCGCCTAATTGGACTACACTGCCCCCAATGCATATCCGCCACTGTCTGAACGTACATGCGTCGTCGAAAATCCGGATACTGCACTATATATGTGCGCTCAAAAGCCTCTAACAACTGCTGATACGCTTCTTGGCATTGTTGGCTCCAATGCCATCTATTCCCTTTTCTCAGTAAATGTATCAGTGGTACTACCTTTTGCAAATAATTTTTCACAAATCGCGCGTAATAGTTACATATGCCGAATAGTCGTCGTAGCTCTCTTACATTTTTGGGTGGTGGCAAGTTTCTGATCATTTCCCGTTTGCTCTCCTGCATCTTCATTCCTTCACTTGAAATCTCATGTCCCATGAATATAATAACGGATTTAAAAGAGCGGTTACTAATTTTGTCGGAGTTATTTCTAGATTTTCTAAGAAACTGATAAATAACTGGTTTTCATGATATTGCTGTGTTTACTACATATGTTGCAATTAATAACGAGAAATTAGATCTTTGGGAATTAATTAACTACCAATATGTCAAAAGTTGACTGTGCACACCTTGCTACCGTGACATTTTAGTTCGCGTCAGTATCATCACTGTGAATTTCACATCAAACAGTTTCGATTTAAGTGAATTATTACTTTCATCCTTAAAAATACACCCAACAGAGAGTCGGAAAGGATATTGAACAATAAATAACAAATCCTCAGTATAAATATGATCCTTAACGTGAACTTTTTCTCATACTTTGAGATAGCAAGAACACTAAGCAAAGAATGCGCAAAGTTGAAACTGCGTCTGTTGTAAGCGGTTTGAAAATGTGGGCAATTTCTATATCTAGTTCTCCATGCAATCATTTGGTTTTAAATTGAAACGCAAAATGCCGGAAGTTATGATTACGTTTCTTATTCGGGAAATTTGGAAAGGCATATTTTATATCGCTTCTTGAATGCGGTGGTTAATCGAGTCCCAGCATTTCGCTTTGCACGCGGAAGAAAAAGAGAAACTCATCACTTTTTTTAATGGCGCCAGAAAATGTGCAAGCAAACATATTTTTCTGTCCTTAAGTTCTGCAGCAGTATTTTGTGAATCATTAAAAAATGGAAATTGTGTTGAAATATGAAGATAATTTTTTCGCCTGATTGGTCGGTCACAAATCTTATTTGTAAAATCGGTAATATTGGTGCTTCATCAATACGCAGAAGTTTCTACAGTTTCATTTTTTCGGGGATAATTTAAATTACTCATCTTTTTAAACACGATATTGTTACATGATTTGCACTTGCACAAAATGAAAACAAATGTATTATTTGAAGTGAACACATCACAAAAGATTGTATTATATTTTATTCTCGATGTCCTTTTCCCTTCCGATTACTGTTTTGCTTATCTGCCGCTTATCAAGTGCCAGATCCAAGCTGAAATAATCTTCAGTAATCAGGAAAAACTCCGTCTAGGCAGAGTTCCTAAAACAGTTCTATACGTGAGCGTACAGTTTGAATGGAGTACACCGGTCCCCCGAGAGACAATTACTTCGTTCACGATTCGGTCAGGATCCAAGTAAACGCAACTCAGGTAACTGTTGCGAACAACCCTGTTTGAGCAGCTTTGACGAAAATTGAGTTACGTGACTGCAGAGAAGCGCTGGGCGCCACTGCAACAGACCAGGGCGTCTCGGCGCAGCGCCCGCCGTCGCGTCGGGTTAAACGGGTTGCCCAAGTCTGTTTGGCCGCCGCGTCCACGCGGCCTCGTCGGTGCAGCGCCGGACTGCCTTGGGAGGTCTCCCCGCTGTCGAGATCCATTCGCACAATGCTATCAATGCAGGATCACTGTATCCGAAATGGATCGTATTCTATATAATAAGCTAGCAAACCCTGGATGAAACTTATTTTAGATCATTTTCTTCCTCTTCGTTTTCTGGGCACATTAGATCTTATGGAAGCGTGTTTCCTTCAGGACTCAAATCTATCCAAAACTTTCTTCTTCTGTTCCGAACTTTCATGACTTTTTTTCTCTCGTTCGACACTGGCCTTTCGAGGACTTTAAGGTGCATTTAATGCAGGTCTTTTAGGATATGGCCATCCTTAAGTCAGGATTGGTTTACTCTCTCAATTTGAGGTTTGACTAATATAGAGCTAAGTAAGAAGGTAGTTGGGATGAGAGAGACGCCTAGAAGTTAGGGAGGTTTGAATCGGTCTTTCGGGAATCTTGATAACTTCTAGAAACTGATAACTCGATTGAATTAAACCTCATCAAGTATCTTCTGGTCTTTATCTCATTAAATATCATCTGATAAAATTTAAGATATGTTAAAAGATCATTGGACTATTATTCAAATCGTTCGGTCCCCTTTGCCTCCTTAAGTTCCAGTGTACAGAATGTACTCTCTTCGTGCAAATTCCGTTTTTGTGGTGTAATTCATGTAAGAGACATCACAATAAGTGACTCTAAGTGGAGTTACGTGGAGGAGGAAGAAGCTCTATTCAATAATCAACTGATCGTTATCTTTTTAATGAGTACGAAAGGAGTGATGAGTGAGAGATCGGCGACGAATAGGAGGAGATTGTACCGTAGTGGTGCGCGAGTATGCAAACCCTTCCGCACGCGGTTTCTCTTCTTATTCATAATTATTACACCTTTACAGAAGTTCAATTTTTTCGGCGTATTCCTACAACTACAATATTGAAAACAGATTTTTTCCTTATTGAAATCTGTGGCCCCTTGGCCACAGATCATAATAAAGTCATGTGCAATTTTTTCGAAAATCTGAGTAGTTTTCACGTAATTATGCTTGAAATGTAAGTAGTTTTTAAACAATTATTTTCTGATAAACGGCTCAATATTTGTTTTCTTTAATTTTCTCTTCGTATTTATCAAAAAATGGTAAAAACTTTGTGCTGGTTCCATTTTCGGCGAACTCTCAATAGTGTAACGTCGTGGGTAGGGATCTACGCCACAAAGAAACAGACACGAGTGGGTATTTACAATTTATTTACAATAAATTATTTACAGTAACTAAAACCTCACTCTAAGGCGTTTGTCTGAGCTACCTGCCGCAGCCCCCCTCTCCCAACACGCGCCTTGCGGCCGCGCCTGCGAGTAGCCAACTCGGTCGATTCGCAACTGGGCACCTCATGTGCCTCGGCAGACCATCTGCCCTGAAGTATAAGGCATACTTCACCGTGTCCGAACCTCGAACATCTACTCGTGCCTTCAGCACTTCCGCGCCAGACTTGGCCGGACAAGTTTTGCGGTGTTTGCCGCGAGGAAACCAGAATCGTTACCCCCGAAGGCTGTGCATACTTGTGCAGTTTTGTGAACGCACGTAAGGTGCAATGTACGTTCACGCCACCGCAGTGCGGCCATTCCTACCCTTACGGCCATCTATGGCCAATCCTGCAACATGAAAAAGAAAAAAAAGACAGATCAGTTAGATTTTAGCCAACTGGCGTGCGCATTGCATGTGCTGAAATTCAAAGCTTATATTTCAAGTCTCATTTCGCTGTTTCAGATTTCTCTTACTCCAGGAATTGTTTCGGTCGCTTATACTTCGCCCGTTGATCGGGTTCGTATGAAGCGACCTCGGAAATGAGAGTGTTTTCCGAGTCAGCGGCTTTTTTGAAAAATTTAGTACTAATGCTTTTGAAGTGTTCTTTTAGCAGTGGCATTGAAGCATCGCGATGCAAATTTTGAATTAAAGTGTATTTAGGGGCGCAGAGGGCGACCCTAAAGCATTCATTTTGAACTACCTGCAGTTTATTTAAATGACTTTCTGCAGCAATCGCCCAGCTAGGGCATGCGTAGTCCATTTGTGGCCTAATATTTGCTTTATAAAGCGTGAGGCAGTTTGCTCCGCCCATGAAATAAGCATCGCAAGCGGCCTCTGGTCTGCCGCGCTTTCTTCCGCACGTGCAGGCTGAAAGGCCGTTATGTGCAGGCTGAAAGTGAGTGAGCTATCTAATGTCACTTCTAAGTACTTGACATTTTTGGCCCAGTTGATTACGTCTCCACTAAGCGCGAGCGGCCTCGGCTGCGTGAATCGCTGTCGCCGTGTGAAGAGCACGGCCGTGCTCTTACATTGACTTTGACCCGCCACAGCTTCAGCCAGTCCTGGATCTGAAGTAGATGTTGATCCAAATACTCCTGGAGAAGCTCGATCTTTTTCGACGTTGCTATTACAGCCGTATCGTCGGCGAACAGGGCGAGATCCGTCTGAGGGTGCGAGAGAATATCGCGCACATAGAGGCTGAAGAGCGTAGGAGCTAGCACGCTCCCTTGTGGCACTCCGGCCCGTATGGCGCGGCGGGTAGATTTAGCATTCAGAAGCGTTACTTGAAACGTTATGTTTGCTAGGAAAGAGTGGACAAGGGGTACTAGGTAAATTGGAAGGTTCAAGGTGTGGAGTTTGTATAGGAGACCGACATGCCAAACCTTGTCAAATGCGCTGGCAACGTCGAGGAACACTCCCGTCGAGGTGGGTTGGTCCACGTCCTGACGGGGGGATGCAGAGAGGGCTCTCAAGTACTCCTTTCTTTCGCCAATCATTTTTCTTCTTCCCCATTGTCCATTCTTAGTCTTTTGTAACATCCTGTTTGTCTCTTCTTCCTCTTCTATTTCACTGCCCCCCTCTGTATGCTGAACACCCACCCATGTGTTTGCCGTGCATGGCGACCCGTGTCGGAGGGAAGGTGTGTCCTGGCGGTTGAGAGGTCTGTTTGTTTCCCAACACTTACCTTGTGCGACGTTCGGCTTTGCACTGAGGGATACGTTGTGTACGTATATTGGGGAACATTCCTTGTAGGCTTCAATACGCTTGCTTTGGCCTCGGACTCTTCTAGACGGGCGGTCGGGAGCTAACCCACTCCCGATCAATCGGCTTGGACTAGGTCCTGTACCGAACTCCAGGGTGAGCGGGGGGATCCACGGCGGGGCAGCGCTGTGACATCTCCCTACTATATCTCTGTGCCAACCCTGGCCCCCCAGTGGGGTGTCCCCTTGTTGGACTCCATGGTGGGTGGGGAGCACGGAGATGAATCGTCTTCTACTCTATGGAGCAGAAAATAAACCCCCGCCCTCCTCCGCAAGGAAGAGGAGATGTTTTGATAGAACTATCGATTTGAATAGTTTTTTCGCAAAAGAAGATGATCGACCGAAGAAGCCCCGTTTCCTCCTCATGGCATGCGCCGAGGAAGGGAAAACTTTTAAAAGCATAAGTGCTGTCCGTCTGGCGCGAGCCATTGAAGACGAGTTTGGTAAGCTCCAAGCGGTCGTGCGACAAAGAAATGGTACCTTTCTCTTTGAAGCACGC
Source organism: Teleogryllus occipitalis (assembly GCA_011170035.1). Classification (NCBI taxonomy): domain Eukaryota; kingdom Metazoa; phylum Arthropoda; class Insecta; order Orthoptera; family Gryllidae; genus Teleogryllus; species Teleogryllus occipitalis. Next base: position 2,777 of record BLKR01009461.1, on the reverse strand, counting down.
ACCGACGAACAAATTGGAAAAATTCAAAAAACCAAGCAGATTGCCGGCATCCAGGTGGTAGTCACGAATCACCCGACTTTGAACTTGTGCAAAGGCGTGGTAAACCACGAGGACTTTGCTTCTGAAAGTGATGAAGATCTGTCGAACTTCTTTGAGAGTTTTGGAGTCACTGAAGTGTATAGGATCAGACGGAAGGAGCAGGGGAAATTAATCCCCACTTCGACCCTGATCCTCACATTTGACCGTCCGTCCCTTCCAGAAAAAATAAGTACTGGTTTTTACAACCTCCGTGTGCGACAATATGTTCCGAACCCTTTGCGTTGTTTCAACTGCCAAAGGTTTGGTCATACTCAGCAACGCTGCATGTCGGTTAGCGCAGTATGCGGGAAGTGCGGAACACCAGCGCACGACCCACAACCCTGCGACAGACCACCGCACTGTCTTAACTGTGAAGGCAACCATGCAGCCAATTCCAACCAGTGTCCAATCTATCTCCGTGAAAGGGAAATCTAAAAGATACGAGTGACAGAAAAAGTTTCTTTCCCTGAGGCGAAGCGTCGATTCCAAGCAAGGAATCCAGTAGACATGTCACGATCCTTTTCCAGCACTTTAAAAGCTAGGCCCCCGGTGGTAACCGTGAGCTGCCAAACCCAATGCACTCCAGTCCCAGCAGCGCATTTCTCCTGCCAGGTTGCTCCTATAGACTTCCCTGAAGATACGGCCTGTATCCAAGGGGGAAAAGTTATTATACCAACCAAATACAAAATAAACAGCAAAAAACTCCAGCCACCGAAAACTTCTACTGAGCCCCCTATAGAAACAGATTCCAATCAGAAATCGACACCAACTCAAAATCCGTCGCCGAAGTCTCGTCCTCCTCCCACTGCCGAGACTCACACTGAAAGATCTTCCAACCCTTCTAGATCTCGGTCACCTGTGTCAAAACACCGGGACATCCCCCTGACACAGGCGACCTTATCCAGCAGCAGTCAGGACGACTCTGCTGTTGATGAGGAGCACCTCAAGAGCTCCTTTTTAACGAAGGTGAGAAAGAAAAAGAAGGCACCAAAGAAATAATTTCCTTGAATGGCTCTCTCATGGAACTTGAACGGTTTTCGCATACATTTAGAAGAATTGAAGCTCATACTCTCCCGCCACAGACCATTTATAGTCTGTCTCCAGGAAACTCATCTTCTTCCTAACCACCCCCTCTGCCTGCGCGGATTTCAAACCTATTGGTTTGACCAAGATGCCGGACTTCGTGCTCACAGAGGTGTCGCGGTTCTTATCCGAGACCATCTGTTTTCTGAGGAACATATCGTTCGAACCGACCTTCAAACCGTATGCGTCCGTATATATCTGCCGTCCTTTTCATTGACGGTGTGCAATATAAACATTCCTCCTGGCCAAGCCGTGTCACAAGAGGAACTGGAAGAAGTTGTTTCTCAGCTGCCCGACCCTTTTCTTATTGTGGGTGACTTTAATGCCCACAATCCCGCCTGGGGTAGCATGAGGTCATGTCCCAGAGGTACTATTGTCGAAAATATTATTGACCAGCAGAACCTAATTCTTCTGAACTCTGGGGAAAATACTCATTTTTCCACCGCGTCAAACACTTTCTCGTCAATAGATCTGGCACTCTGCAGTCCATCTCTATCGACCATCTTAGAGTGGACTGTTCTTGATGACTTACATGGGAGTGACCACTTTCCTACCATGGTACGCTTCAATATTCCTAGTTTAGACGCTACCCGTTCACCTCGCTGGGTAATCCATCGAGCTGACTGGAATACATTCAGCGAGGAAATAAACATTCCAGAGAACCGTTCAAGTAACGTCGATGCCTTAGTCGCCCAATTCACTGACGCCGTTCTTCGCGCAGCCACCATTTCAATCCCGAAGTCTGCGTGCTGTCTACGACACATCCCTGTGCCTTGGTGGAATAAGGACTGCTCTAGAGTGGTCAGCGCTCGAAAAAAGGCACATGCACGTCTTAGACATTATCCAACTGTGGACAACCTTATTGAATACAAAAGATGTAGGGCGAGGGCAAGGAGAATAATTGTAGAGAGCAAAAAGGAATCGTGGAGAGCATACGTCTCCTCTCTGCCACACGCCACCACGCCTGGTATGGAGAAGAATCCGCCAGATAAAAGGACACTCTTCTCCAAACACGGTGCCATGTCTTCTCAAAAATGGTGAAATGATCACTTCTCCAGATGAGATTGTAGAGGAACTAGCCACGTACTATGAACAGATGTCAAGCTCGACGAACTACGCTCCTGATTTTCTCTTGATCAAAGAGAGAATGGAGTGCCGTCCGCTGGAATTCTCCTCCAGAGAGACTGCCGATTACAACATCCCTTTTTCCATGTCGGAATTGCGCTGCGCTCTTGCATTGGCGAAAAGAACTGCCCCAGGTCCTGATGGGATACACCATCTAATGCTACAACATCTTCCTAATGAGGCAATGCAATTCCTTCTCCTCTTGTTTAATCGTATCTGGGAAGAGCACATCATTCCTGTTCAATGGCGAGAAGCCATAGTCATTCCAGCTTTGAAGGACGGAAAAGATCGATCGTTGCCATCGAGCTACCGACCTCTCGCTCTCACCAGCTGCCTGTGCAAAGTATTGGAACGGATGGTAAGTCAGCGCTTGGTCTGGACCCTGGAGCGCAGAAACCTGCTCACACCAATCCAGTGCGGCTTCAGGAAACACCGGTCAACCTTGGACCATCTTGTCACTTTGGCAACCGAAATATACCTCTTTCGTCCTG